>KN716471.1:76918-89239 GCA_000816705.1 Dictyocaulus viviparus | reverse complement strand
CACGGGTTAATCTCAACAAAATTAAGAAACGCAAGTCTCATACAATTTCCATGATTTATAACGTATTCCCTTTGGTATTGATATATCATTCTTACTCGTTGTTTCTGATTAATAATTGTTATCTAATTGCATAACCACATTCTCACAAATCCTCTAAGATAATCTTGTTATGTATGTTCTTGATTTGTCGTTATTGTAGTTTTGATGTAATATTTTATTTGTTTGAATAAAGGTTTAATTACCCAAGTTTGAGGTGCAATAACTCAACTTTGGAGCAAACCTAACAGCTACCAAACTCCGAACCTGACTGAACACAACACACAAATGCAAAGGGACTGTTCTTGTACATTATATCGCAAACATGCCACAATAATCTGACGAACAGAGTAATATGATGTGGCTATTCCAAATAAATCACTAGGAGAATTTGCTATGTCGTTAACAGAGTGGTGTGTGAAAACTAGGAGGATCGGAGGAATACATTCAACAGGGAAAACACATGCGTAATCACATAGTTATAAAAAATATTTCTATACCAACATAATACTATTCAAAGTAACATTTTGAGCATGCTCACTTTAAACAACAATTAAACGCTATAACAAATTTTATCTGAAGGTACATTGCTTGTCTGACGTTCAAATTCTTAACTATTTGATATCATTTCAACTTTTTTGTGCGTCTTTGATTGGCTTTTCCACTACATTCTAAATCTAACGATTGAACACCTCTGAAAGAGACACGTTTGAGTCAATTTTAAGAAATCCCGGTTATAATTATATAACAAACTACCTGAGTGTGTCATCAAATGGATCTTTAGGAGGGGGTGCCACAGGTGTGTTGGCAGGCGGTCTGGAAAAATCTCAGATTCTTCCAATAATTTTGCCCTTGTTTTGACACCTATGTTAATCTAATTGTTACTTATTTCAAGAAGTAAAATAGTTAGAAAGATAGTAACCATTATTTTTAATGATATGTAATTATTTGATAAACTGATAAATTATTTGATATGTAATAATTATTTTTAACAGAGACTGAGCACCTCCCTCTTCGAAAGAATCATGTAGATGATCAAAGAAGTCGTTGAGGTTACTTTTAAAAAGATTCTAGTACTGAATTTTCCTAACCATCATATGTTCCTCCAAAGCGAAGAGCGAATCGTAGTAAGACAGAGCAATGTCACAGCTATACAACGGCTGTTCATGGATCCTCTTTCCTGAGGGATCTCAAGCCAGTTAGTCGCAAGGCTACCTAGCACGACCCCAGTTAGAGGATGGAGATACGTCTCAAACCAAAATAGACGTTGAATTTGCCTCAAAATGTGGGTGAATTCAAGAGATAAACTATGATTCTTTTGCTCCGGATCAACTCATAACTCCTGTATAAAACATGTTAACACATGGGTGGATACTCAGGTGTATACTGTGGTTGTACCCTGCACGTCGATTCGGCCAGAAGCCCGCTATCGAACGTTATTTACAACATCAGAGACGAACTGTTCTTTGGATCATGAGATATAAAAAGAATTGACGTAGGTGTGTTTCTTAGTCTGAGTTTATTTATGAACACCGATCCGTTTGAACAACTAACCACCCGAGTGCACGTTTGAGATTGAAAAAACGTGGTCCAAACCACCTTTGACAATACGCATCATCTAAAATCATGTGCGATATCTACTTGGATTTCTTGGATAACTCTATTGGCCTGCACCTGTGTAAACAGAGGAAAAACGATTATTTTGTTAGTGTTTTTTTTCGGAATTTCCTTTCCGGAATTCGACATGTCATTTTTTCGGCAAGAAGATGTATAGCTTCTGGCCCAAAGAGGAATAGACCAGAAACCTTGGAAAATCTAATTCCAGTTGTCATCAGAACACTAGCTCCACTCTATACACGCTACCCGTCCGAATGCAAAGTACCAAGTCAATGGAACAGCATTGCCGCTAAAAAAAAGAGACGTTTACGGCATTAGTGATTTTGACCCAATCTTCTTGTTGCTAATCGTCTATAAGCTTTTAACAGTAGTCACCTTCAACAGGATTGCCAAAAGATTACACGAGTAACAATCGCGTGCAAAAGCAGGGTTCCGAAAAGAGTTTAGCACGATGGATGATACTTACAAAATTACAAGACTCATAGAATTATCATAAGAATAGATAAATCCCCTTTGCATCACTTCCATCGATCTCAAGAAAGCTTTCGATTCTATAGAGACAGAAGCAGTCATGGAAGCGCTCACTAATCAAGCGCTTCCAACTCCGTATATCAAAATTCTTTGTGACTTATATGAGTAGTTCACTGCCAAAATTCCTCCGTTTTATGAGTATACCATCAAAATCTTTCCAAAGATAGGTTCAGCAAGGCGATATTATATCTTAGAAGCTATTAATAGCCAATCTTGAGAACATCATTGGACCTATATTACCTATATTACCTTTATACCTATATTATCTTCGAAGCACTAGTCAATCCCATTTCTCTATTGAATTCTTCGATTACCAGATTACGACAGATTCTTTTTCCATGTAATCATGGAATTCGCGTTATCGATCTTTATCGCTTGTTTCAGCTGGCAAATATTAATTCATGGTAGTAAGCTTGTTAGGAGAATTAGTAGGAGTTGGAAGTTGTCCAAATTAGGTGATTAGATTTCTTTTAAGTTGGTGTACTTGACAATGAAGATGAGTGCACGACTAGTTCTACGTCAAATACATTTCATAAAGAAATCTTTTCGGCAAATGACATGTTTTTTAAGAAGTTGTAGTATATTGATCTTTACTGCCTCGGTTTCTTGTGAGACATTTACAATGAATCGGATAAGCTATCTGACTTTAGAATGATCACGGATGTCATCGTTCAGAAGATTGTTCTGAAGTTGCATACACAAACTGAAAATTAGTTTCCATAGTGTGTCGTGGATTTGTTTGTCAAATCCCGCTTTATAGACGTCCTGTTGAGTTCCCCATTGCAACGCCTCTTATTTATTGTGTCACTACATGACGTCGTAAACGATATATCCCATTGTGCAAACATTACAATTTGTAGTATCTTCATCCATGATAAGGCGGCGAAGAAAAGTAATCATATAGCAATGAAAAAAAAAACGTCTTAAGATTAAAACCGGTGATTAACATTACCACATTTCTATTTATAGCTCCGTTTTAATACAGTCTTATCTGATTGACAAAAAGAGCAAATATCCATTCGGATGCAAATGCCCTTCTAGGCGATCTGCAAAATGCGTAGACATGTTCATGGCTATTCTCTACTGACGAGTATCTAGAGATCACGGAATGAATCTTGCACTTTCACCATATACGAAGAAACCCGCTATTATGACGGCAAGAAAAACAAGTGAAGAACTGTTATGCACAACTCGTGAAGACGCGCAACCCACGCAAACAAATGAGCAGGTAAAATCTTACCGTGCTGAAATGTTACGCCGAGTTTTGCTCCGTGTTCCTTCGTGTAGAACATCTTTTGTTAACACAATCTGCAGCATAACGGTTTCTTTTACATAAAGATAAACTTAAAAATAATGTATCATTCACGTAGTCTCCATTTGTATCACTCGAATCTCAGCAAATTTAATTTTCCATATGGTTTTATTTAGCATAAAGCTATATACTAACCGCTTTTTCACCTGACGTGTTCAAATTTCTCCATCTTTGGCAAAAAACAAGAAAAGCAACCACAGCGAGTAAATGTAGTACCTGATTTTAATATATGAAAATAACTAAACTAAAACGACGTATTAATTTTTAACTACGAAATATTCTTAACGCAAGTTTTTGTATGTGAAAATTAACAAGACGGTAATAATTGCGCATTACACGACGAATTACAAGAATGGCTAAAATATACATGTAAGGCATTGAAAGGGGGCGCAGTGGCTCAGTGGTGGAGGTGCCGCAGTGACACGCCGGCCCGAATCAGTTCGCGGCCGCCCCTCAGGCCTACCAAGCCCACCATCCCTCCGGGGTCAGTAAATTGCTACCAGAGGAGTCTGGGTAAGATAACTGGCACTCACTTGGTGAAGAGTGGTCAACTCAAGTCATTGTATAGACCAGGAACGCATTCAACCACCTCCATGATATCACGTTGAACATGAATGCGGGGGCGCATCCCACCATAAGGGATTGATCAACGCCAACAATTATCTTATCTTAAGGCGTTGAACAACTCTTTTATAAAGACTCACAGAATTTACGCAGTAGTTTGCAGTTTCTAATGTGATTGACATAGAAAACCGCACTCGCAGTATAACTAGTAACAAATGCAGTTACTCTTGCTTTTTTCCAATGATATCAAATGCATAATTTTCCTCGAAATCTCTTTTACCTATCACCTTTGACACCCAGTGCAACCTCCCAACTATGAATCATTTAGGTCACAATTTGATGTGCATGCGTGATTTGACGCACCACGAGCTGTTAAAGGCGCGAAAATAAAATTTGAATTATGCTTATCGCTATTTGATCATTACAGGCACGACTTTTTGTGACATTTACTGGGTATATTTCGTTATTAATTTCAATTGGTCTGCAAATGTTTGTTGCCAAGAAAATAGTTTTCTTTTATTTTTTGAAGCGTGACTTTGGTTGTAGATTTTGTCCTTTTCTTAGCTCTTTGTACTTCCTTAATTTATTCGTAAGATCCTATTGGTTATCAAATTTATTGATATTTTTTAAATGCAATCTACTTAAAAACCATATGGTTGCGGCAAAGTTAGCAATACAATGTAAGACTAGAGTGGTTAATGCGTGACCACATGATTAAGAGAAAGCATTAGTTGTAAATCTTTAAAGTTTACCTTACTCTCGTTCTTGTTAACACGTATGGTTAAAGCTATCATAGAGTTTGTTGCAATGTTGCATGTCCAAATATGTACTTTATTTCATTCGTGTCGTACATATGCTCTCATCAATCCATGTCATAGGTGACGTCGCAGAAATGAAAATAATTGATGAATTTCACACTGATTTACTCTCGGATGAAGAAAATGCCCTGATATCTAATCCAGAGAAATGGTTTTTCAAGCTCCGTCGGAATACGAATAAGTCGTTTGAGGAGTACCTATTTGATTGTGTTTTTCCTAAAAGGGGTATGGAGTTGGCCTCTCTACGGCGTTTTCTTCTAATTAAATAAATATTCCTATTTTCCAACATTACTTCATTCTAGGAATATATCTTTTTTGACTGAAAACTTTTTTCAAAATCTAACTAGATGTGGTTTGATATTTTATTTTCGACTTTTATTTAAACACTCATGTTAGCGATTGCTCGATACTGTTTGTGACTAGATCATTATCATAGATAATGCAACTATATCTCAAAGAGGTCGGAAGCAAACCTTAGCATCTACAAGGATGAATATGAGTAGACTGCGAAAACTGGCTCGATCGCTTCTTCGTAAGGATAAAAAGTATGCGATGGTATTTGTAGGTCCTTGTGTGACTGCTACTTTATTCTAAAAAATGAGAGAGTTTGAAACAAACCTTTATTTTGCTTAATCGGTCGCTGGATTTATCGCGACTTTAAAAATCCTGCTAGTAACGCAACACACTGATGCAATTTTATAGTATTTGCATATTTATAACTCATATCAAGCGACCATCACTAAAATGATGTGATTGGATTGAAGCTAGAATGAGATGTTAAAGCAGCCGGAAATCAATGGCATTCAGATATCCGGCAGAACAGATTTTTTGCATTATAACATTCCGTTGACTTTCTATAAGTATTTTCTTATCAAATGTTCATTTAAAAGTAGCTTGTCATCGGTACGTTATGCACAAATATTGTAGTGGTTACTTATTCAGCACCTAATACAGATAAATGCTCTGATATTTATCTTTATATTTGGGTACTTAGATGGTTCGTCTTCATGCGTAGTGTTGGGCCTGCAATCTTCCATTCGGTTCTTTCTTTGTGCAGGTGACGTTCATGGTGGTGGTATTCTATGAGTACATGCGCCACTTTGTGCCTTTATTTGATTAAAACGATAGGGATTCTTGATAACGCTGCTTCTGACTAGATTTCCAAGATTTCCAAGTTAGATTGCGAATCCTATGAACTATCAGCCACATGCGGTAAACAATCTGGAAGAATGTCTTTATAGTCCTTCAGATTAAATTTAATCAGACATGAAATGTAGGAATACTGGCATGTGCGAGCTTTATAATGAGGCATTTATTTGCTGTGAATGGAAAATATATTGTCAGAGGTAGTGATATAAATTCACCTATGTTGGTGATAAATTTGGCATGGTATTAGGTGGTTTTATTATATTTTCTAGCCTTCACAATCTTAAAAGTGAAATAATAGGTATATACAAGGCATAGTTTTGGAAGAATAGAAATGAATTTCATTGCATAAGAAGGGAACGTAGACGTTGCTTTAATGTCAGCACCAAAGTAAGTAGCTTAAACGTCATCGAACTAAGCCGTAATGGATGTGTAATCGTTGCGCTTTATTGTGAATTAGTGTGAACATAGCAGCGACTATGGGAAGAGTTCATTTATCGTTTCATAATTGTTGGTTTTTTTTTAACTAGGATTCGGTATGTATCCTAACTTTCTATGAACTTCATAATGATTGCCGACGATCGGGTTTTTTTTTTGTTGATCTCTTGATGTTTTGCAGAACGTGTCATAATTTGCTCGCATCACGTGTCCGGCCTAACTAATTTTTCAATAACTGGATATGTACGTCACCGCCCCTGATTTTGTAACAGTGACATTGGTTAGCGCAAAATTACTTCTCTCTCCTACATAGTACAGCAAACACCTGGCACCTCCCTTCCTATGGCGAGGTGAATTACCCCTTAGGATTATTCTTATCTAATGTCCAAGATTTTTTCAAGCAGCTTTTCTCTTTCCCGATGTTCTGAGGTTACGCCGTACATCATGTTGGTTTCACGACGGAAATCTCAATGGCTTTGATGTTCTAGTATAATTTTTCCGTCGAGATTGAATGGAAGGGATCACCAACAAAACAGTCGTTTTTCATTCATATCATCGAAATGTTGAATTTGTCGACCGTAGATTTTCAACTCTACATCACCATATTCTAATTTGCGTTTTCCGTTTTTTGAAGTGGTTGTTAATTTTGGCTAAGTATAAGAATTTTGCCGGATTCCTCTTTTTTATTAATGGTGTTGTCGCTATGGATTGGGAAAATGATGCTAGAGAAGAACTCATGCAGCATTCGAAGGATCTTGGTCTAGGGAGTGAGAAGCGCTCGGTTATTAAGCGCTTTTATACTGCTTATTCCTCAACATGATTGAAGCACTTTTTTGATCTGTAATTTGAAGTAGGGTAATCTGTTGTGTTTTCGTAATACTTTGATGGGTTTCATCACCATAAATGGTCTGTAGCGCTAAATTTTTTTCGACAAATGTTTGAGAATGTTATGGTAAATCTTCAAGATCAAGTAGTTACAAAGGAACAATACATACAAAACAAACATAATTGTGTTCTTTATTTTGTTAGTTTTTTCCGTACTGATAGAATTCTTTTGTGGAGATATTTTGAAGCAAAAATGAAATAAAGTAAAGGAGTGGCATCAGTGGAGTCGTCTAGTTTCTACATCAAGAATGTTGTCTTAAATGTTGCGAAATAGCAGATTTCCTGAGACTGTGTTGTCGAAGCCTAAAAATGTTTTGCTTTGCACGAATAAAACCCGATGTCTCCTTTTCATTTCAGATGGATTGGATATATCTGTTATTCGGTAGTTTATTATTGTCGGGGATAGATTTATCACGATATTCGATTTGTTCATGACTTTTATTATTTCGTGACTGCTTATGCGACAGTGTTCGCATAGCAGGATAGTGAGTAATACATGAGCGTGAAGAAGAATATGTTTATTAGAACGAGTCACCGTTTCGTGTTTCAATAAGAGTATCTAGCCGGTAAAGTTTGAGTCAATGAAAAGTACAGAACACGAGAACATAATAGTGTCGATCTCACAGTTAGAATACAAAGCTTTACACGAAAACTGAAAACACTACAAGGGTTTTTAAGATTTTCTTAGTATTATTTCGAAACATTGAGTATAAATTTTTCTTCCTCATGTAGCAGGCAACTATCTAGAACAGACGGATGTTCTCAGATGCGTAGAAAATGTTTTAATCTATAAAAAGGAGAATAATTAGTATGTGGGCATAGTAATTAGTATCTTTCAATACACTTCGTCTTTCAATTTCAAGTAGGAATGCATATGGTAGAAATTATGCCGAAGGCAGAAATTTAGCGGATGCATGTTACTGTTCAACTATTTCTCCAAATCAGCTGTCATCATCGTAAGTGGTATTTGATCTAAAAAAATGGAAAGTACGGCAAGCTTGCAAAGGTTATGACATGCCGTCAGGCATGTAAGCATTAATGGTAATTTTCGAATGACATAAAGTATGAAATATTTGTAGTTTAAGTTAGTAGAAGACTTATTACTATGTAAATTTTGTCCATTGAGTGCTAATGTCTGTTTTAATCGTAGGACACCACCATCATGTATTTTTTGCTTGGACGGCGAAACGGATACTATTGGAATGTGTGGTAGACTTCAATGGTGTCCCGAAATGCCACTGTTTTTTGCAGTGCATGAGCTTTGTACTGTATGTCAGGTTTCCATTGATATTTGTATCAGTATAAAATTCGTTACTGTTTTTCAGCTAATGATTCCGGAAATAGTTACTATTGATAATCCTACTCCATTGGGAAAGGAGCTATTTCAAACAGATTTGAAATTCCTCAATCAAGCGTTTATACGTGGCCGGCTACTGGTAATATTCGCTGCTAAGTTTGTTATATTGAGAAGTCTGCAAACCACAGTCCCTTACTAGCTTCTACCATGATAATCGCTACTTTTTCATAAAAAAATCATTAACAATACGAAAGACCTTGGAGTAATCCTAGTCGCATCAATTTGTTACATTTCCATCTGCTTAAATTATGTCGTTTGACATCAACATTCAATTCTCTGAGATTCCTTTCTACATAAATCCAGACTTCGTTCTTGATTTACAGACATGTACAACATGCAGAGAGAAAGGAGCACTTGTTGGTTGTTGTTTCGCAACGTGTCGATCTGTTTTCCATTTACCCTGCGCGATACGTTCCATGTGTTATATTAACTATGAGGAGTTCAGGTGTGGCTTGTGTAGACGACTAGAAATTCATTAATTCACCTTATGCAGTGGTATTTTTCTCTAAATACAATACTTGCCTTACTGTAGTTTTTATTCAGATGCTTTTGTCCGCGACATTCATCTTTAGCATTTAAAATTATGAAAGATACTTTTTTTCCTCAACCTTCCCGAAAATCAAAACAGGTTTGTTCAAATATGATTAGCATTTTGTACATGTTGGAAATATAGTGCAAAGGAATTAACTTACATCATATGTTAATCAAGAAAACTCGATATGCCGCAGTGGTTCTTCAACGCAAAGTGCTTTATTTAATAGAACTATTTTAGTAATTAAATGAAGAGTAATTACAGACTAATTACTGAAACATATTTCTGGAATAAATGTGTTTAAGATAACATTAGTACGATGTTGAAAGCGAATTTCAGGTTTGTTTGGCTAGAATTAATTCATAATTAAGCAGTTGTTTGGATGACGTGTTCGTCACACGAGTATGATGTCCACATTTATCTGGAATAATCTGTTGGAAACATTTTGTTGTTTTGTTTTTGTCTGTTACATTTTACTATAGTATACTCATAGTGCATGGTGCCCCCTATTCGTTGATTTCTGTTACCGAGAATTATCCCACAAGGAAAAAGTTGAATTTTTTCGCACTATTGTAGTTATTGTTGGTAATAGTAGGTATAGTTTTTCCACAATTTGTGGAATTGGATAAGAAGTCAGGTAATTATACGTTAATATTATTTCTTGCGTATGCCTCTTTATGTTACATTGTTGACCTTCATTGCATGTAGAGCTTTGTAGTAAAGTTAAATTAACTCATCGCAATACTCTGTTTTACCGCCATTTCTTCTATGTGTTTAATGACTTAATTTGAGTTACTAAAGAGGAGGAGTCCTCACATCTTTCTATTTTGAGGTGCGTTTGAGTTCAAAAGAACAGAGATTCAAGGTTTAATATTTTTTCTTGAATCACATGAAACTATATGTTTAGGCTTAAAATGAAAGCACCACCTACCTCATCGCTAGGCCATTAGAAATTCTAGTCGTTCTCGCCATTGATTAAATAGTTATTAAAATGACTGACCGATTTCTTCATCACTATCATGGAGGAAATTTACAGTGCATTAGATGAATAAGCATATAAAGTTCCGTTAAAGTTTCTGTTAGTTCCTCATTGTTATCCGAAATGTAGTCTCCGTTCAGGAAAACTTTGGTTGTTGCATTTGTATGGAAAGAGTTGAAGGAGAAATGAAAATGCATTCTGTGATTCAAACAAACTGTTGTGGAGTGGAATTCTATCATTTTGACTGTATTAAGGTACTGTTTATATTAAGATAAGATAAGCTTTGGCGTTGATCAATCCCTTGTGATGGGATGCACCTACGCATTCGTGTTCAACGTGATATCGTGGTAGTTGAATGCGAGCCTCGTCTATACAGTGACTTGAGTTGACCACTCTTCACAAAGTTAGTGCTAGTCATCTAGCTCAAATTTCTCTAGTACCAATTTACCGACCCCGGAGTTTGGCCTGGAGGGCGGCCGCGAACTGATTCGGCCTGCGTGCCGCCGTGGCCATGCGCAGCTGCTCTCCAACCGTTTATATTATTTCATAATAACGTAAAAAGTAGTAACCATGCACTATCAAATATCAGCTTTCGCATTTCAAATTACTATGGCATTATGCTGAGCATTAAGCATTGATACGTTATCTTCACTTGATAGATTTTAGATTATAGATTGGAATTGGTCAGCAGCAAAGTTTATCTTATTACCATTTTTAACTTTAATTTGTGATCTGAGCACATGTATATTTAGTGTTCTCAAACCATATTCTGTGTATTGCTCATTGAACTCTTATATTATGCATTGTAGAATGCAAGCGTTGCATGTGGACATGAGATGCGCTGTCCGAAGTGCAACCGCTCCAATAAAGAGACTGGTTTTGTAGAGAGTATAAGCCGACAAGGGATATATTTCCAGACTTAGTAAGTGAATTTATGCATTTCGTACTTGTTTTAGTTTGATTTGTCTTGCTTGAACTTGCAGTGTTTCTTTTACTGACTCTGTAGATGACAACTATGCTAATTACCGTTCGCGTTGTTATTATGCAATGACGAGGTGTTCTGCTAAAGAAAGGTATTTGTTTTTTAAATACTGTTTGACTTTAATTAATTATTTTATTTCATATTTTATTATTTGAAAAGTTCTCGACAAATCTTTTGCAGATCTTGTTTGAGCTCACTTGGTCCCGATAGATATGATGATAGTGATGCATTGAATGATGCGATTTACAATCCACTAGAAGCACTCAATGCATGTATTGTGAGTCTTATATTATACCAATTTTTTCGTAGCTGCAAAGGCAAAACGTTAAATCACGTAACTTTTTTGCAGTCTTGTGGAGTGCACTGTCATCGAATTTGTGCTGGTGAACCATGGTCTTTATACAACCCTGATGATGAGGGGGATGAAGAAATGTGGCAATGTGAAGATTGCAGGTGAAATCGATTAGAAGTATATTTCTGTGAATATTTTGTTCTTTGACTTGTGTACTTTCAGATTTTTTTAAGTAAGGTATTGTTATAGGGATACCCTTCAGACAAGCGCTGTCAAATTCACTACTCCGGTCAGTTCAGTCGAATCTACACAGACCAAAAGTGTGTTTTCAAATTTTTCTAATTAGTGTTATTATACTTGTTCCGGTCCTGTGTGCAGTAATCCGTGACTATTTTAAGAATGTGATGTTTTACTATCAAGGGCTGACAACAGTTGAATTAGTTTAATAATCATTAAATACAGAGCAGATTTATTTTTTCTTTTGAAGGGGTCATTTTTGACTGTTATATGCATATTTTTTGACATAAATAATTATATATGTATCCGCAGTGACACGCCGGCCGATTCAGTTCGCGGCCGCCCTCCAGGCCTACCAAGTCCTCCATCCCTCCGGGGTCGGTAAATTGGTACGAGAGGAATTTGGGTAAGATAACTGGCACTGATTCGGTTAAGAGTAGTCAACTCAAATCACTGTATAGACCAGGCACGCATTCAACCAAATCCACGATATCACGTTCAACATGAATGCATTGGCGCATTCCGCCACCAGGGATTGACCAACGCCAACAATTATCTTATGGTCTTATCTTATATATATATATATATATATATA
>KN716471.1:63016-75510 GCA_000816705.1 Dictyocaulus viviparus | reverse complement strand
GATCATAATGTTTTGTGGTAGCATTAGAACCGAACCAATATCAGGAATCACTATCAGTGGTTACCAAATATGAGCTAAGTTATGCAACTTCAAACTATAGTGAATTGACAGGTGAACTCACAACGAGACAGCTATCAATTACCAGATTTGTGCTGAAAGGTCTAGCTATCAATTGCGGACAAATGTTAATTGAAGTAGATAAGGATTTTATATCGTCACAGTAGGTGAATAATGTTGGCAGTTAAACGTTTTGCTTTATAGTTGCGCAAATATTTTTAACACCTATTGTTAACGTTGGGCAGAATATTTTTCACAATCTTTCTGCCAATATATGTTTGAAACATATAGTCATGGATTCATTTCTTGGGGAAATGAAATTTATTATAATGATTAGTGTAGTAAGATGCGTTTCGCTCTAGTAAGAACTCCCAGAGATCAGAAACCGAGACTGTACGTGTATTAATATTGTGAGGGATATACGCTATTCAGAATATACCTCTTGATAATCTGAACTGCAGCAGTTGCGATAGACTTCATGTTGAATGAAACCTGTTATTTCTATTGTCCATGTATTAAGGGCAAGTAAGTCATTTCTTTTACAACGATGATAACGTAAACATTAGTAATACGAGCGGTTGAGATGGTAACGTGCAATGTTTGAACATCTGAATTATGGCTATTCTAGTAAGATATAAAAACAAGCTCTGGCGTTCGTCAATACTTGGTGAATGGACTATGCATTATCACCTTCGTGCCCTCTACTCTGTGGTCTTGGTTACAGTACACAAAATGCAATACAATTTTGGTAAGCGTCCATTGACAGAAACGTCATTAATTTACATCACCACATGAAAGCCAAAGCAGTTGTTAGCAATGACTTGAGCTGTCAGGAATCATCACTTTGTTGGCCTCTAGTTTGAATTCGCTTCAAAATTTTGTTCAATAATTTTTTTCACGGAGGATATTGCACAAGTGCCTGGCATTTTAACCATTAAAGAGCCGTAATTATTGAATGGAACTTTCTGTCTAGTTAATATTTATTCATGAACCGTTTCGTGAAATAATGTGAATTTGATTCTCGGAACAAAATCCGTCCGTTTCTACTAATTTTCAAGAATATCCAACATAAATAATTTAACAAGTACTTTGAAAAATAACTACATGTGCAGACAGAAAAATGCCGATATGTGGCGTATCGGAATGGTAGGTTATACCCTCAACAGTGTTGAATTCTTTTCGCAAATAGAATAGAACTGTGATGAACACGGATAGAAGTAAGCATAACTACCGGAATTGACACCGGCATTGTAGTATCCGGCGCAGGTGGCGATGGTTGACCAACCATTTGCTATCGAAGAATACGGGGTGATCAGCCAATTTCTGCAATCAGTATGCCAATGTATGACTTATGCTGTGTATATTTATCGTCTTATATTCGTTGTTGTTTAAGATTATTTATAGTTACTATAGTGGAAATAATTCAAATGTCTCACATCAGTGTTGGATCAACTCCACTGCGACCACCCCATGTCGGTACATCGTACTCATTGAGAGGCAAGCATCTTAATGATCTGGAAAACAAAGTGATAACGCGGGATCCCCATGTTGATCGATTGCTTTCGATGTTTTCTGTAAAATCTAGAGGGACTGTCTCAACATTCCGAGCTGTTTTCTCACATAAATTTAATATTTGAAATCAATAAATTGTGAGACAGATGCCGCACATAGTTTGTATGAAAAAGAACTTACGGATAAGATAGTTCGATGACACCCCACTGTGGAATGGAGTCCGCTTCACTTTGTCCCACACCTATCCAGCTCCAATAAAACGGTGGCGTTTCCTTCATTACTTTATTCTAAATGCCTTAAAATACTCATTAAAATTATTTCAGCTCATAAAACATTATCACTTACAAATTCTTCTATAGAGTCAGCAACAAATAGAGTACTTTCTTTTTCAAGACAAAATCTCTGTGCTTCCATCAAGTTCATTTTTTCAGTTACTATGAAATAGCATGACTTTTGAAATTTTATCCATCCACTTGGACACTCTGTCAGAGTCTGAATACTAATTATGCTATTAATTAGTTAAAGAAATATCTCTGCACTCATAATTATTTAGCTTATGAGTGAAAAAATATTTTAATCATGACAAACTTATGACCACCTGAAATCAATTCTTTCATTCAAAACAATGCATTACTAGATTACCGAAGTAACGTAGTTTTGAGCCTGTTGCTTACATCTGTTCACATCTTCATGACAACAACAACACAATTCTTCTGAAATAATTGAACAATTCACGAAGATTCTCCATTTTTCTGAATATTAGCTTACTGGTAGCTTGAGTAGTAGTAGTTATGGTTGTAACTTGAGCTCGATCAGGAGGACAGCAACATTTGCAGCATTGACATGCAATGGGAAGTTCAAATACTATAGATAACTATATTCGATTTTCAATACATTCTTAATAGTCTTATAAGTGAAATTATAATAAATACCGATTATTCCTACCAATTCCTAATTTTTCAATGCAAGCATATAACAAACAGGTAATAAATCTATACTGTTATTTACGGTTTGTGTAGTGACCACGGAGTTTCCAGCAATAGTTGTGCCGACTGTGGTCACAATAACATCATCATGTTTTATCTTTGCAAAATTTATCATCTTTACTTTGTCGTTTCTGCTATGTTGGTCATTCTGAGACGCATATTGCTATAAGAAATCTACAGATACTGAGCATTTAATCCATTATAGAAACATTGTACTTCTTCACAATATTATACTTACCAGCTAGATCAGTAGAAGCAGTAGTAGCAGTAGTGTGCGAATCAAAGGTAGCCAATTCTGAACAGGAGCAATGAGATTCCTCTCCGCTACCTTCCATTTCGAGTGGGAACGAAACTGCACCGAATATGCGCAGCAGACATATTAGAAACCTATGTTATTTTATTGATATAAAAGACTAGCTTAGAAGAGCACATAAATACTTTAGCCCAAAGCAACTTAACAAACTCACTTACAAAACATTGTTAGTGGGACGCGTGCAGTCACTATCGGTGTCCTTTTATATGAGAGATTTTCTCCTTTAGCAAAACGATGATCTTGGTCGACTAGTAGATCTGGCAAAGTACAAATTTATCAATGTAAGGAAAAGTAATAAAAGCAACTATAAATCGTTTCGCAGTACGTATAGGACGTCATTTCTGATTATTCCTTGATAAAGTTTAATATAATCAGGAGGAACTGTATAGAGAATATATAGCCTATATTTTGGCATTACAGACTTCTTAGCGAAAATCCTTTTTGTCATCAAACGATACGTCGGTATTGATGTCGAAGTCAAATCATTTTGGTATTTTTGTAACCTTATTATGGTGATTTCGTTTTCTATTGAATGAGAACCAATGAGATATAGAGTGCAAATGAAAAGATTATATCGCACAAAAATTGATATTCTAAATGATTGATATATTAAGAATTAAGAAAACTTCTAAAATGATAGCTGCCTTTTGAATACGCTAAGAGATCAAAATAGTAACGAGGTTGAAGAGAGGTGGTCGTAATTAGTTTCCACTGGAAACTAATTTTCTTACTAATTGATCGCGTTTTTTTTTTTTCGTTTCAAGGATTTCTTACCACAAATTTCCAATAATTCCTATTCGCTTAACATAAATAACGGATAATAAATAATATGAACAGAAAAATCTTCCTTTCTTCTTAACTAACGAGCGGTTCGAATTCTTATAGCTGGATGAATAGAGATGTAATTCAGACCTCAGATAACTCATTTCAGTAGTTTACATTGAACCATTGAGGACCATTAGAATTTATCTGAATTTTTCGATCGTTTTGTATCCAATTTTTGCAAGGAGTACAACATTTCTTGTTCTCGTATTTATAAAGCGAAAAGAGTTAGTTGGATAACAAACCATTTCTGTTAAAATGTACCGTCAATTACACCAATCTTCATATTTATTATATCTAGTTCAAACTCATGACAGAAAATTCACAGCGTATCATATAGAAATTTCAATGGATTTTAATGCTTATGTAAAAAATAAAGTTGATTCAAATGCTCTTAGGATGTGATCTTTATCGCTGAAATGGGACATTTATAACTAATATCTAAGTGATCATACATTTTGAATTTATATTGCACTATTGGCTATTGATTTTTTGTGTTTTTTAAGATCAAAATGTTGGATGAGATATAAGTTTTGGTGTTGATCAATCTCTGTTGCACGATGCTCTTACACACTTATGTTGAACGTGATATTGTAGATGTGATTGAATGCAAGCCTCGTTGAACAATGAGTTGAGTACCATTTTATCGTCCTCAGAGTGATTTTTAATCTCGAGCTTTTCAGTTTTCTCAGCGTTCAATAGGTATAGAGATCATCTAACAATTTAATAATTTCACAATTCCATCATTTGAATTACCAAATATCAACTGTTTCTAAAGCATTCTATACCTAAAAGAATGAATGAAATATACCATATTTGCTTAGAACTCATATGCCTCGTTCTACAGTGCATCATATCTTAGCCAAATATTTGTTTGAATTGTCATGTTTCTGACTTGTTCAAGCACCATTTACTTCCTCACAAATTAGTAACTTCAAAAAAATCAACTAGAGAAATTAATGCTGAGAAAAATTATTGCATCATTATTGTATTGGGGTAAGATGAAATTTTTATTCGAGTCAGTAAAACTTCGGTGGGAAACCTTATGGGATTCATCTACGAAGACTTTTTCGTTCTCGTTTTGATACGAATCATTGGATCAGAAACAAGTTTCCAAGAAATATTTGCGTTTCCAGAAGGTGCAGTATGCATGGTTAATATTACTATTATTATTACGTTTCCTACTTTATTATATTTGCCAAAAACTGAGGTGAAAAACTTTGTGTTAGAAGTTGTAGTAACTTAGCACTATTTAAACAAAAGAATTTTTTTTTACATTGCTCATGTAGATCAGAATATTTGAATGAATTTTAAATTGTCTTACTAAAAGTCACCGAATAGAAGGCTTGCAAAGAAATGCTGGTTAAGCTCAGTTCGTATAAAATTTCATCTACTTCTACGAGGATCGCTGAGCGCATTGGTGAGGGTGTAACGGTGATGCGCAGGCCTGTATCAGTACACATGCTGGCAACAGATTCGTAAAAACTTTTTTGATTGCAAATTTCTCACTGGTGTGGAGTTAAAGATAATTCAAATCAAAATTTTTTACCATGATCTTTTGAAAATTGTTTTTATTGGAATAGCTGTTAGCAAACTGTTGTCTTTTAAGACTGCGATAAACTCGTTGAGGAGATTTATAGGTAGGAAGTTTTGTCAGAATCCTGCTATAATATCTTCATCGCTTCATCTTTCGCACTGTCGTCTAACCGATAGAAGCCATTTGATCCAATGTTGACAAACTGCGAGTCCCTATTAGCCGAATGAAAATTTAATAAAAAATCAGCACTTAAGATATAAAACGGAAAAAACATAAAACAAGGCAACGAAGGTGGCAGCAATAGATAATTTATAAGGTGTTCAAATTAAATAAGTTGCGTTGTCTATTTATGACACCTGTAATAATAATATCCATGGAAATAATGGAATAGCAAAACTTTGAGGTATTTTACTTACAGTGAAGACTTCAATGCCGACCTCTTTTCTTCCATTTTCCCTAAGAGTATATCAAGAGTCCTTCTGCTTACTTCTTTTATGTCGATTCCCCTGCTTTTAGTTTACTGCAAAACTGTGACAATTTTAGCTTCATGAACGACAGAAAGGTTTCAGTGTAAGGTGATCGTCCGAGCTTTTATGCAAAGAGTAGTGGACAATTCTCATGGCATGTAGTGGCCATGTTCGTTGATCTGCTTCCATTGACGTGACTTTTGGCCCGAGATTTGATCACCAGTCATCGGTGCTCTTACTGTTCTACGTCAAAGACGGCAGATCTGATGGTGTGATGTCTTGAAGAGTAAGCTTTGCTTGTTTTTTTTTTCGATTTCCTGGAATTGAAAGAGAGGCCCTCAAGCTCTCTCATGATCACTAAAGACAGTATCACCATTGATCTATATGGATAAGAAGGATGCGCTCCTTATGAATTTGTTTCATCAAGACCATAGCGGTTCTCTATAAGTTTGCCCTAGCTGTTTCCGTGCCGAAATAGATAATCATAGGAGCACCTTCTAACCACTTTAAAGCAGTTAACCGTTCTGATTTGCTTGGGATGGAGCAGGGAAAAAGCAGAGAAAGTCATTTCATCAAAATTGATGCAATTATTTGAATTGAGTTTAAGAAGTCTAAGAATGAAATGGAATATGAATTAATTTTTGGTTGTAGATCGCGCTGCTAGAACAATAACCTTTTTCCTTATACACAATTCTTATATTTATATTTTTATGCCTAATTCTAGTTAATGGTTTTCTACAGAGTTCTTTCTCAACGTACGGTCTCCACGGCTGCTTTCTTCTCTTCATTCAAATTGTTGGTTATTTCTTGTTTTTCTTTTATGATATTTGAACATGAAACTTTCCGCATATTTCTCTCAAAAGAAATTTGAATATGTGTGATTTTTTTAGAATAATCAAATGTTCTGTTGTTTATTCAGCATTTGCGAAAAAAAATTATAGACGTAGTTGAAAGGATGGACAAAGTAAACCCTCCATTATATAGCTTTTTTAAATCCTACTGGAAATTCATAATTTACCATCATCGGAGTTTATTAATTATGTAGCATTAACGAGTACTTTTTATTCCTCCTAAATTTTTTGCTACGTTATGTTTGTAGAGATCCTCAGAAATGACAAATTCGTTCACAGTTGTAGAAGCCATATGCAGTCGACAATCTCTCTTTTGTTTCCATTGAATTGATCACGTTTTTTGGTTGGTAGTTTATACAGCACCATTTTTGTCATTTTCCTTGTTATATTGTTAATCGGCTTCTCCTTTGCTCAGCTGTGATAGTGATCGAGTTTTTATCGAACGTTTTATCTAAACTCTTTATTGTTGAGTAATTTTCCAAATCGACAAGAACTGAATGAGATAGCATTTCTAGTCAACGAAAAATCGCTATGTACAATAGTACTTAACGTTGCTAGATTTATTCAAGAATATAATATTTAATAAGTAGTATGATATAGGTAGTATATGTAAATCTTCTTTTAAATGACGATAGCTTTAATTTGTTCTGAATATCACGAGTGATGAACAAGTCATATAACAAGCAAGCTATGTTGAGTGATAATAAAGGTCCTGGAATACACTCAATGCTAGCTGTATATTTATATAAAGCCTAGTACTCATAAGCAAGGCACATATAAGAAATTACGAGGAATACGAAGGGACAATCTTCATCAATGACAAAAGATGAACGAGTGCTTCCATACATGGTGCCATCATTTCGAATCTGTTCTTTAGAACGATAGTAGGTTTTTGTGGTTAGAATTATTATATGCAAACTGTACAAATATAAACTTCAAAGGATATAGAATAAAAACAACTATTAGGCATGGAATGGAGAGACGACTTGACAGTGGTGAAGAAATAAGTGCACGTAAAAATCAATAACGATCGTTCATATTTTGACACTAACAGTACGAATAACGTTTGATTCTTTTGCGATTCTATCGATTTATTTACGACTTGGGAATTTCCAGATGTTTCTAAGTTCTACTAAAAACAAGTCTTCTCCTCACTATAATCCTAAATCGATAATTTTTAGGGCGAAAAACCGTGGTTTTATCTTATCAGGTGCTTATATAAGTATCAGATTCGTTGAAACTGTAACAATCAGTATTTTAGCCTCCCTTATCTGTTATTTGCATGAATTCGAACCAATGAACATTTTGTACTAACAAAACAACATAGTGCAAATTCTCCTTATTCAAATACTCTGTAAATGAAACATAAACTTTAATATTTGAACTCAATATTATTTTTGTTGTTACATTCCAAAAAAGAAGAAACGATAACAATGAAAAAAGTCTTAATGGAGCATATTTGCGCACTGCTTCTCCAACATTCCGTTGTTTCCTTTTCCATCATATTTCTCGTGGAATAGTTAGTGCAAATGAGACATTAATTAACAAAAAAATTTGTATCGACAAGTAAAAATTCATTTTCCAATCCAACCTATATTGATGTAATACTTTGAAATAGTTATGGCTAAAATTTGAAATAAAAATTTAAAAGTACAACTAAAATTCCTCATAACTCGTTTGTGACTGAGTGTAACACTCAAGAAAGCATGCATTTTGTTGATTTCTCAAACATTTGTATTCATTTACTCTGCGATTTTTCGTTTAAAGTCTTTCATAAGTGTTACAGTCAATCGGCTTTACATTGTCACGACCGGATCTATGGCATTTCCAATATCCTCAGTTGTCTAGTTCTTAAGCTGTACAATTGCGACACAAGTGGTGTGTTTGTGCTCTTTGCCCTCCGACTTGTGTTAAGCCGTAAGCCGCTGATGTTTGATCAATATTTGAGAGAGAGAGACAATTTCACTCTAAGCAACAAATATTCATCACGTTTATTCAATTCTCATTCTGCACATATAATACTGACCTTTGAGAATGTATCGGTCAAGCAGAATCGTCCAGTCGAACGTGTAGGAGCGAAGCTGTGTGTTATGTTTCCTTTTTATAGATTTTTGAAAATATTCAAATACATTAGTATCCAGACATGTGATATAATGATCATGTAGTTCGTAGCCAACTTATGATAGGCCGCCAGTTAATATTTATCACTCGAAAATTTTATTTTGTATATAGAAAAACTTGGTGCGGTCTTCAATTATAGTTTAAAACCACTAAGTAACTTTGTATTAAAATGAAATTTCTAGAAAGCAGTTTCGTCAAGCCCCCATTGAAAGGTCTAAGATTTTTGTTTTTCATAATTTGTCCAATAATCAACCCAATATTAATTTTTCAGGTATGTGGCAGCAAAATTTCTTCATTAAAGCGGTACTTTATTTACTAGTTAGTTTACTTGTGACGGCAACTGATTCGAAATCAATGTCAGATGATTATTCAATGGGGGAGTTAAATATGATTTTTGAATCATATTTTACTCGTTCAAACTCTACGACCGCACAAGAATGGGCGATGAACTTACCAACGGATAAAGAAAAACAAGAGATGAAAGAAGTAAGAAAATTTGGCGTCAAATATCGCAGAGAGACTCGTGTAATTGTAGTAGAATATTAATGATATATTAGACTTCTAAATATTGCTATAATAGCAAGTTTGACCTAATTGATATGAAGCACTCAAGCCTTCTGGACTACCTTTAATGTAGGAAAAATAACTTAATGAACGGTGTGTGATAACAAAAGTAACTATCATTGGATTAATAGATAGGTATAATTGAAAAAAAAGAACCTACTATTAGATGAACTACGCGCAAGCTTAAATTTCCTTAACTTAATCGGCATTCGCGAACTAAACATTAACATGTCCATAGTTGTGCTGAGATGGCCGCAAAACTCGGGACCTCAGGCGGGACTCGAACCCGCACTTACAGATATCCGGTCTGCCGTGCTTTCTATTACACCACCGAGGCCCTTGCTATGCGAGCTATGGCTCAGCACAACTGTGGACATTATAATACCATTGCAAAAATGCCACTGCAAAGAATGCAGTTAAATAAATAAAAATTATAAACATTAACAATTTTGATTTCGTTTGACTGTCAATAGAATTGAGCAAGTGTCAGTTAACCTAGACAGTTTAGCCTACTTCGCGCAAAGATAGTTCAGTGTATTCTTTTCGCGTTAAGAAGGGGGTCATAATTTTTTTTTTCCCCACTGAGTCATAATCTCTTCACTGGATCTTTTTAAAGCGGTTCGAGCATCAGACAAATTGGATTCATGTACTATAAATGATGTCCAGTGGTTTCCAACTATTCATGACCCGTGTCTACCATTCATCACTCTTACACATCAAGCACCCGACCCACTTAATCCTCCATGGCTTATCGTGTAAAACCGTTCTCCGATCTTTGTTCGTTTATACAGGTCGAAGGTTTGAAGTCCCTATCTCATTTGTGTGATGCAAAGGACGCATTGCACCATATTTTCGAAGGAACGTTAATTGGAGCTTAGTGATTTGTCATCCGCTTACGTAAAATCCGAGTTTGCGACGTCAAGCGTTGGTGATGAGTCGTTCATAATATTGATCTATATACATTTAGCTTGAAAATTGCAAAATATTTAGTTGATTACGAATGAGCATCAGAAGCGTGTCTACATTTCTTAGTATCGTCTTTTTGATCTTCGACTTGAGGCTAATTTCTCTCTGATGAGGAAGCTCGAGTTGGCAGTAGAGTCGTGTTCCTATATTATCTCATAATAGTTTTTTGATGTTCACAATAGTAGTTGTAAGTAGTTTTAGCAAAATAGTATCACCTTGTCAACCTCCTTGTCAACGTAAGTTGGTGATGATGTCGAATGGAGAAATTTCACTAATAACATTTTTCATGAAAAAGAATAATAAAACCCAATAAACATTTTTATTTTTGGAATGGAATTTTGGGAATCGTGAAGTTGAAGAGAAGTAGCCTTTTGTAATTTGCCAATATTTTAATAAGCTGCAAGATTGTGTTACTATGGTCTATCGTGTTAATTCATTTCCAATACTTATCACGCTTGCGTAGTTTTTCATCGTCTGATGATTTGCCGTTACTATTGAGATTGAATCGTTTGGTAACCTCGTAGACGAATTAGAACAAGCAGACGATGAGGATTGTCAAAGGCGATTTTGAGTCATGTGATTTCAATGGAACATCCAATTCGTATCGTTGGCTGTTCAACGTAATCCATGTTCATGACTACGTTTGAGGTAACTTCTACAATGATACCTCAGACATTTCCGTTGTCGCATGTTCTGAAAAATACTTCCTCTAAGGTATTATAAATGGCGCTTTGATCTGATGTCTTTTTATCAGCCAGTTTGATGTCGCACCATTCAGTCGTCTTGGCTGTCATTGATGAATTTTTTAAGTGCAGGATCCTGATGCTAGCACTCGTACGTCGTTCAAATCGTTACATTAATGCTCTCCCGTTTTGGTATCCTTAATTAGTCCTGTAATTTCAGATGCCGCTCCATACTTATTCTAGTGCTAACGTATTACAGGCTTTTGAGGCCCTCTGCTTTTACTATGCGTTACCAGAGAATTTGTTTCCAATTCTCCACGCTTGGCTTGTTTGCAGAGGTGCTTTGTAGGAGTATGAGGACGGATATTTTACTCCTGAATAACAACGGATATTTGCAGGTTTATCTACTGCGTCTTATTTATTAGAGGCAACTCCTAACCGATTTTTATATGCTGTCCTGAGGTTGAGATAGGGCTATGAGGAAAAGTATTAAGGGTTAGCATATTACTTATTTCCTTTTCTAGGGAATCTTTGCTATAGAATTGTTGAAATTTGAGGAACGGGATCTGGTACTTGGCTGAATACAGAATTTTTAAAAGCCATAGTCTATTTGTGCTTGTTATCTTTTTAGGCAATCATATTTAAACATATAATAAATATATTGTTGGGAATTACGAGTATTACATAGTCGGTTGGCTTCAGAAACAAATTTTGAACGTGCAGGCTAGAACAGGATGTAATTTTAATGTGAGGTATTAGTATGTAAGATTGAAGAGACTAGATCTTATAATGATTTGCATGATTTGCAATTAACTTATCATCATGGATATATCTTCTATTCAGTAAAAAAGAGAATAGGAAACATGCAATAAATTGTTCCGCAAGCGCTACACCAATTCAGATTTTTGAATCAAAAATGGTTTAATTTTCTATGCAGTTGAATTTTGTTCCTGGATAAGTGCTTATAATATTATACCACTCAGAAATTACTGGTAGTCCATTCTGTTGCATGTCAGACCAGAAATCTGCGATATGCAGTCACGAACCCCGCCTAAGACATCTGAGCATCAAATGAGCATCGTTATAATATCAATGATAGAGTATCGTATCGCTATTAGAGTCTATGTCTATATATTTGATAAAGAGTGAAAAATTGGGAAACAATAGAAAACTTTCTTGATAACGTGGTAACTGTTGGGAAAGCTGGGTAATAATGCTATTTCAGCTTCTGTCTTTCATTTACCACTTGGAAACATATGAGAGTATCCACGAGCAGATATTATCGAACTTCACTTCTTTGAAGGATTATGTCACCGTATCTGTTATTCAGGTCCCATTTCATTAAAGTGCTTATGTTGTATCTAATCATTGCTATTAGTATTTGGTGTGAAATCAGTGGTAGAAAGGCTTAGTCCTTGAGCGTGTTTACATTCGAACTTTAACAGTTGAACTTTGTATAGAACATAATAATAATGTAACAAAATTTAGATAAGTTACTAAAATAATGTAATGCAGTTTAAATCATGACGAGATAAGTGTGTATCATTCATTCATATAAGATAATAAGATAATTGATGGCGTTGATCAATCCCTTGTACTGGGATGCGCCCGCCAT
>KN716471.1:16635-50912 GCA_000816705.1 Dictyocaulus viviparus | reverse complement strand
GCTTGTAAAGAAAATCTGACTCAAATGATGTTATATTCGGATCCCTTGTGGAACTTTGGGGCAACGGCACCATCCGTCAATCCAAACCGTCTGCAGACCATAGCGTGGTCTATTTTTTGTGGTACTCTCCATTATGAAAGTACTATCTAGAAGTCAGTGGTTTCTAAATTGAGATCTACCATGCTTTCTCCTTATCGTGTCAAACTCTGACAGCAGCTCGACCTCTTCATTCTATTCGAGTCCGTCGATCCCTATAAAAAGTTTTTCGGGCATTTTTCTACGGTCAGTCCTAGCATTAAAATCACAAGCCAAGTCAAGACCTTGTGGGATGTATATCTTTTCTGCAAACTTCTGCGATTCCACCCAGAATGCTTCGGTTTTGTTTTCATAGCTGTATCAAGTTAGAATGGGGTCGGTCATGACTGTTAAAGCTGGTGGTAAGTTACGTTATTTCGAACTTAAACGTGTCCTAAATCCAATCTCCAATGTCCTAAATAACGCTTAATGGCTGGTGTCTTCTCGTCTTTGCCAGTTAGATAGTCCCTTCACGTTTAGCCTTCCAATTTGCTTTTGAGATCTTAGCCTTTCCGAACTTGTATTACCTAACACTAACGTATCAAGCTTTCCTTCGAAATTGGCGGAATGAAGCTTATGCTTATATTGGGATTGCGATTGTTTCTTTTCCTAGTCTTTTCTGCAGGCGCTTAGGATTAGTTATTCATGGATTATCTCAGGGTGTAATCAAGCTTGTTTATTGGAGGCGACTCGTGCCGTGTACAATCCGTTTACACCAAAGTGAAAGTACACACGTCTGCAAAAATTTACCTATGTTTATACACAAGCTCTGAGTTGACTCTGCACTGCAGAGTAAGAGAGCCCATACTCGTGATTCCACCCACGTCTTAAGACTGGTGCAAGGTCCCAAAATTCACCCATCTCTGCCACCTAGGGTTGCACCCTGTAGCCATTTGATTAACTATTAGACGGCTTTACATTTTTCGAAAAAGAATATCCGTGATAGTATTATATTGCTTAAAATCTACGCCTTATACAATGAGCGCTTGCTTGATGAATGATTGAGCCTTTAAAGGTGTATGCAATAATATAACCAATAAAAGTAACTATTATCAATTGTAATTCTGATTATTATAACGGCAAATAAGTGGGTATTTTCTATTTCAAAACCATAAAGTTGCACGTTATTCAACGTTCGATGTCTAATAACATTTGAATATTCGACATTTTGAACGTTATTGCAGTAAAATTCATTGGTTTAGTGAATAGCTGGAAAAGTGAGTAGCTGTCACTCATTCCGTGCAACCGTCACTTCCTGCCATGTTAGTGTTTAGTTTGGGTTGTTAGTGAAGAATTTCTAACTGAAATTGGAAGTGCTTCTTATCACACTAATCCTGGGATCTAAGCATCACAACAGAGATAATACTGCGAAATTTGCAATAGTTATATGTACGGTTAGGTCATATTACGAGCTCACGATCTAATAATAAAGTAACTTAGATCAGTCGAATACAACTAATAAGTGTAAAGTAGATAGAAATATTAGTCAGTATTATCTGATAAGACATTTACGGTGAATGAACAATATGCATTCCAATTGAAGCTTGACATCTCAGCTAAGCTACAAGTACGGCATTGATGGAGATTAGATTTATTAATTGCAAATACAATTGTACATGACTAAAGTCATTCATGGATGTAGACGATCATTTCCAGCTGCTCAGCATCGGATGTGTTCATCTCGACTGGTCTTGCGAACAGTTCCATATATGATACCGATATTCCTGCTATACGGGTTCGTTTTTTGCATTTTTGGCAGTTTTTTATTCTCTGACAAATTTTTTATTTTTCGAAAAAATTTTTATCAAAAAATATATGATTGGCTTAGAACTGAAGTCTATCGATAATGTGCAGTCTAAATTCCTGTGTGCAGAATTTCGGAAACTTTTGTCCAGTATAGTTCAAAGTTTCGTTGTGAAAATAAAACTGCAAATAGTAATAAGTAATGATTTATAAAAATACAAATTTTACCTCAAAACAGCGACCTTCTTCCTCGTGGTATCAATTTTACCGATATCATTCTGTAGATGACTTTTATTGATCACTTTGTAGTTGCACATCATTTCGAGATTTATTCATTTTTAGCTATTTAACTAAATGATTTTAAATTGTCTGTTTCCTCTCCATCATATTTCGATCAGAATTTAATAGCAAAAAGTGTGTATTGCTCGCACTTTATGAGTGATAAATGGAATAGAGGTATTGCCTGAACGTGGCTATGGATGTGACTCGGATATCATCGAAATAGGAATCGTTCCTAAATTTTAGTTTATTATAGACTTATATATATCTATATATCAAATTTTTCAACACAATGTTGTACTGAAGAATGATTTCAGCACTCGTCGGTTGTGAACGAGTTCAATTTTGTAGGTGACATCCTGCAAATTTGTAAAATATAGCGGATTTCATTCTAAGATATTAAAAAAATGTGATGAAAGATGAAAGAATGAAGAAGAATTATGAATAGATACTGATCAAATCGTACGAATACTAAGAATTGTGCACGAATAAGTAGCATTTTTTTTTGCTTTTTCCTCATAATTGAAGTAATGAAAGCAGGAATATAATAATTTCGAATCCGACATTAATTTTATAATTGAAAATCCATCTTCTATTCATACGGAATTTTGTGCAACTGCGGTGTTAATCACTGGTAGTTGAACTGAAAAAGCGCACAAATAACAAAGAATTAAAATGTCGACCATAACAAGGTTATGGTAATTTTCGTATAATCAGCTTCTTTTTAATTCTTTATTCTTCTCTTCTTTTTAAGGCTTTTTTACCGTTCACTCACTTTGTTTTATTCATTATAAAATACTGATTATTTATTCAGAACATTTTCTAACCACACTATTACATTGTGATTGCACGAATAGTTCGGTCATACATAGAATATTTGCTGAGCGTATCATTTTTTTTCAGTATGAATATTATCGAGCTAAAGGAGAACAAAATTCTAAACAACTAATTTGATGAGGAAAATGCTTGTTTCTTTTGGACAATCCCAGGTGGACCTGGAAATAAGCGTATAATCCTAAAAAAATCCTATTGATTACGATGAACTGTGAAAATTTATACTTACGTTCCTTCGTAAAAGCATTTTAGGATTGCTTTTATAAATAACTCATTATTCCCTCACTATACAAATGACTAATATTTTAATGCTTCAATGATGATAAGCAGTAAAATATCAATGCAAACACACTTAAGCATTACTGAGTTCTCAAATTTCAAACAAACATATTCAATCCATTCTTGAAAACCATTCTACTAACCGAAAACTAAAAATTTACCTAAACTATCAAAAGCAATTGAGTCCCTTTTATTCTATGTTGTTAAGCTTATGAAGAGTTTCAATAAACTGGCTTCCGAATCGGGTTTGAAAGCGAGCTCTCCGAGGCAAGATTTGGGCTGCAGATTAACAGCTGGGACAAACGTTTTTGGACGATATGTGAACGGCATTTCGCGAGAAAACGTCTGCAATACACCAGCTCAACGAAAGGTATTTATACATCTGTTGCTTATACGTTTTGATGATTTTTCATGATTAACTCCATCATGCGTATTCAGATTATCTGTTAATTACATAGCTGGTACTTGAATAGCGCGTATTCACTGACAGTCCGAGCTCCAGTGTGATTCCCATTAGTATTTTTCTCACACTATAGTGGTGGTTTTTCAAATCAGCGATGTACGTGACCTGTTCATCAATCCTGAATTCTTCAAAATGCAAAAGCATAAATGGTTAGCATTAGCCACAAACACGTTAACTCTATCGTCTAAGAGCGCGTTTGACTCTCCAGAAATCCATTCTTCAATCTTCTTCATCCTTTATTTAATGTTTTTCTTATTAGATGACCAGTCCATTTGTGTTTGACTATTAAAATATATTCCTCTGCGTTCCGAGGACGAAACATGCTTCGAACTTATGCGCATTATTGCTATGCGGTGCAGATTCTGTTAATTGGCGTTCGTTGGTTAATGTGATGGTGGTATCTTTATGAGAGCTCCAATGATAGCGATGTTACTCTCCTTTTTTTGCCTAACTTTTTCTTCAAACTATTCTACATGTCTACTGAACGTTCAGGGTAAACGTGCGATACGATCCGTAACATCAAAAACCAGTCTTTGGTTTTCTTGTCTTTCACGCAATGGATAATAATTTATGAAGTGTACCATTGTCGTATTCATATACCGCAAAATAAAGACTTGGTAGTATTGTCAACCTTAACCTGGTTTCTCTAGTAGCAATTTGTTGACCGTGGAAATATCGCAAGCTAAATAGGTCTGTGGACGATTGCAACTTGATTTGAGCCTGCGTATCACAGCAGCACCCTTTACCACGCGCCCGAAAATAGGATATCATTCAAAATTACTAGACGAGTACACAACGAACTCGTCGTCTCCGACATCTGATTATCTCATATCTTTTTCCTGTTATTCTTTCCTAATTAGGTGATCACATGCAGCCAGCGCTATCATGAATTGCATAAAGGTCTGAAGAAATGCTGAAGTAGCCACTATTTTCGTGGAGTCCTAAAGTCAGCCTATCGGAGCCCTTCACCGGCTATCACCATAAGCAGTCAACAGCCTTTATGTATCAGACGAACATACTTCTTTGTTTTATTTCATCACTACAGTAACAATTCTTAGAAGGTTTACTTTTTGCTAGTTTTTTATGCGCAAATGGGAATATACTAGGATACCTTTCAACCACGTCAACGTGATAAAATGTTTGGAAAGGTTGCTTTATCATGTATGTTATGTCTATTTGCTGCTGCTGCTGCTAAGCTTTCAAATTTTTTCTTCTTAGAAATTCAAACATACAAATAGCAACAGAACAACCCTTTTCTGTGTTTTTGATAAAAAGAAATTTTTTCGTTGTTATATCATTAAGTGTTTAAATTTATATGCATATTTCCTTCAACCTCATCTAAGTTCGAAAATCTCTTCCTTGGTATTTTCATTTTATTTTTGTTTCGAATTTGATGTCTATAATTGTTTCTCTATTCAAAGAACGTGGTTGGAAGATTTGTACACATCGAGCAGAAGAAGGCCAGTCGAGAAAACATTCCTCTTTGGACCGCAGTTATTGAGGATGCGTTTCCTATAACAAAGATTACATCAGACGTCATGACAAATGTTCTGTTCATTGTGTTTCTCTGTCTTATTTATTTTCACTAGGTTATAATTAATTACGGGTTGTTCCTAATAACTAGCAGTCTTTAATTTGTATACGGTAAATTCATAAGTAGTTATGAAACATTCGAGTACTGGAGATATCAACTAGCACATAGTGAAACACTAACATCTAGAGTAATTAATTTTTTAGGTGAATATACACTTTTCCGTGAATGCCAGGTATTTATTGTAAATTTTTAGTGCTTTTTTTGAATAAAAAAATGGTTTCGTTTCTGTAAGAAGCGTTTAGGGGCTCAGTGGCTCAGTGGTGGATGTGCCACAGTGACACGCCAGCCCAATCAGTTCGCAGCCGCCCCCAGGCCTACCAAGTTCGCCATCCCTCCGGGTCGGTAGATTGGTACCAGAGGAATCTGGGTAAGATTTCAGTCTGCATTGACTTGGTGAAGAGTGGTCAATTCAAGTCACTGTATAGAGCAGGCACGCGTTCAACCACCTCCACGATATCTCGTTGAACATGAATGCATTGGCGCATCCCGCCACAAGGGATTGAACAACGCCAACAATTATGTTATCTTATCTAAGACGCGTTCGATTTTTAGACATTTAGCATTATGTGCTAAATTTTTTTCCCATCACTTCTCAACGTATGGTAAATGTAGCAAAGAAATAGATACTGTTGTTGATATATTTCCTACCTGGCCATTGTTACAATTTTCATAAAACGAAATCTTGGAACAGCACCTTTTTTTTGCGAGGTATTGTGTCCGAAGAATTTTTTCTCTATAACACCTATTGAGCTAACAATGGAAGAAGTCATAGATGTGATAAGGTTTGTGTAACCGCGTATTATTATAAAACAATTCAATAATTAAGCTATCTAGCTTCAATTTGATAACGATAGCACAACTTCCAGATTGAATATGTGAGTGCACTATAAATATACATAAATTTTTACCTCGATGCTTTGATTTAAAGCCGTCCAACCATTTCAGTATTTCAGAGGAATGAATTGGATTAAGAACCTACTCCTTATTAAAGTCTCGTAGGCTCATGTGGAACTAATTCCATCTTCTACAGATCTCGCTTAATGTCAGAGAAATGTGCAGGATCGATTTTTGTGCTTTTGTTTGCAATAAAAATTATATTTTATTTTCGTAGTTTTACTACTTTTCACGTACCATCAATGGTATAATATTCTTAACTCACTGTGTGAGGTACGCGTTCGAATCTTGACTAAACTTCCTAGTTTTGTTGCTAACTCAAAAACATAGGATATGGATTTTAATTGTTGTTTGGTCAACAGTGTTAATTTGTTATTATGTTAAACATGTAGCAGTTTGTGGGATTAAACTGTTTTGACTTGAAAGTTATTGGAGCTGGCTTTATCGTATGTGTGATGCGAGTTAATAACTTCAAATGGGGAGGAATACTCATATACATTTGCTTTTGTCTTAATGGTATAAATGAATCTAGTTTCTGCATAACATTTGATGATCTTGCTTCACTTAATTACAATTCTCTTCGATGATTGCTGCTTTTTGCTTCAATTTCTACCATACAACTGGAAACGGTTGTTTGCATGACCAGAAACCATAGTCGAACATCAATAACTAGAAAACAGCTAGTGTACTCTACTGAGTTTTCGAAACATCCAATAAAGAAAAATGCTTAGAAAAAAAAAACAAGGGAAGATGTGTATTCCAAAGTTGAAAATTATTCAATCAGTTGTTCAGATGTTAACAAAAGTAATGCAGTCCTCAAAATTAAGAGATAAGAGGTTATATTGACTTACATTTTCAAAAATGTAGTAAATACATTTACACAAGAAAAGCTTTATGAGTTGCGGAAGATTTCGACGTAATGTTTGTACCATTTTCTGAATCACCTGGATTGTCGTTGATCATCTACAGTGTTGAACGAGCACCAGTAAAATTTCCATTTCTTCCGATCGCACGCAAGAGTAATCCAATGAGTACTTTTTGCTCTTGGAATTCGATGAGCATCACAATCCCTTCCTAAGGACTTAGTGAAGAGGTCAGACCACTGGTCTGGTGTTCTTTCTACAAAGTGTATGATGTTCAGTAGGATCGAATTCTTACAACTCGTGTCCTCCGATCATCAGTTGTACCCATCACGTCTCCGGTCTAACCGATATTCGAAAGCTACGCCTCTGTGATCTTTAATCGCTGACGTAGAGCGGAACTTCGGATTCCATCGCTCATGTGTGTGATGCGGAAGACACATTCTATGACCTTTTTGATGGAACGTTGAATTAAACCTATCTATATTTCATTCTTCTTACGTAAAATCTAGTGATCGTTCACCATGCTTTCGTAATGTTAAAGTTATCGAGGTACTCGCTAAGACAGGAAAAACTGCCGTGTCAAAAAGATTGGTTTGAAGTTTTATGAAGTTGTTCACTTCACAACATCCTCAAAGCTTAACATAAATGGGACGTCAGAAACGTTTCCTTTCTCAAAAACATTGTCAAAAATCTTGAGGTTTAATTCTAGGTCAATTTCTATATAAGTACTGTCAAATTCTTCTAATATTTGTGTAATAATACGATATCGGAAGTGAAGCAAAAATGGTGAAGTTGCTGATCGTCGATTTTTACTCCCATATCGTCCCATTCCAACTTTCGCATAATGTTCTTATGAGTGACAGTGAATAGATTTGGAGGAATAGTATCGCTTTACAGAAATCATTTTTCAAAGTTGATCATGATATCTTTATAGAATGGGGTAATCTTGGTAGTGAAATTCTTGCATCTCCTAGATGGTTTACCTCCTCCACGTGGCTGGGAGGTGTTCCTAGGTTTTTCATTTTGACATCACACGAGAGAAAGAGAGATTTTTTTCAAGTTATCATGTCATTTATCTTAGACTTAACCAAGAGTAAACCTATCAAGAACCGCCACCAACTTCATATGATGAAGTCAAAAGGAAGCACATCCCTTTGATCCATGAAGGCAGGTGACTGTCTGTGGTGAAGACCGTGAAAACGCCTGAACTGGGTTGTCTCAGTAAATAAGGAAATTCAAGGTACACCAGCAAAATTTGGGCCTCAATCTCCCGTAGACTGGACTCTGCCGTCCGTGACGTCAGATGGTAAGACAACCTGTGAGAGGCGGTCAAATCTCGGGCCACTCGTGACATCGGATAGGGATCTAAAAAACACGCCCACGACACCCTATAAAGACTTTTTCTTTGTACATACAATGACCAGAACAGTCTCCTTAAATCTCTATGCTCCTCTTGAATGAAACGTATTACATTTTACGTGGTAGCTTTACGTGAGACCAAGGGCAAAAAAACGGACATAGGACAACTCAATAAAGGTACATTTGTTATGCGTGAAGAGAAGTTCCCCACACGAAACGTCGGTGACGTCGGCTTTGTCGTACACCCATCCGTCGTTCACCTCTTATGAGATCCTATCTTCTCTTTTAGCCATACTCCGTCTTCAACTACGGCGTCATGAGAAACTCAGCATAATCAATTGCTACTCATCAATTAGTGCAGCAAATGAGAGCGTTTTACAACGAGTTTGAAAAAGTTATCCGAAACAAATCCTTTTGCGATTTGTTCGAAAATCCTTTTGTCGGAAACTTCAACGCGAGAATGGGAACGATCGACGAAAAGCATTATATTATCGGAAGGTTTGGATTAGGAGATCGAAACGAAAATGGAGAACGTCTTGCGGCAGTCTTGCCCACAGTCTCTTCCATTGAAACTCATTTTTTGTGAAGAAAGAACACCACCGATGGAGATGGAAGTCGCCAAACGGAAAGACCCACGCGGAGATGGATCATATTCTTACTAATAGAAAATGGCATCTCCTAGATACGGTAGTAGTCGCTAGTACCATCCTTATGCACTGGATATAATCACTGCTTTTTTCGTGCGAAGATTCGTTTCAGCAGAAAACTAGAGAAGAAAATCTGTCATCGTACCAAGAAAAGAAAAGAAGTCGTTTATGATGAAAAAGGTCTCAACGATATTCTTTCCATATATGAATGGCAGATAAAAGATGACTCAACGGAAGACAGTGAGTTGCTTATGAAAGGATTGCAAGATTGTGCCCAATATGCTCCAGACTCACAATTAAGCAGATCACTATGCATTTTTGCAACAGGCAAAGAAATGCTCGAAAGTAGGAGAAAACTGATGCTGGATTCAACTGCAACCTTTCTGACACTGCCGGTAATCAAGGCCAGCTGTAGGAGATACAGATTTAAAGATTTACGTTACAAGAAGATTTAAAACGGTACAAACAACAAAGACTATTGGAAGCAGCCCAAAAACGATTTAGTCTGAAGAAGTGTAGTCGAGACTTTCGTGATTACCGTGTCCCTCAACCTTTTCCGTTCCACGATAATATTGGCCGATCCTCAAATACCCTCTGGAGGTAAACCACCACGAATTCTTCCATGTGAAGTTTGGGTTGCTATAGGAAAATTGGAAAATGGCAGAGCTCCTGAACCGGAAAAATAAATGTCGATTTCCTTCGAGCTGGTGGTCACAAACTACATGCACTTCTCGCACGCCATATGACAAAATATCTTCAGAATGGAAAAATACCAGATCGGAGGAGAACCTTGCGCACGGTTCTTCTACATAAGAAACGCTATCGAAGGGATATTTAAAATTACCGTCCGGTTTGCTTGTTGAGTGTACTCTACCAGCTCTTGACGAAGATTGTCCTGTCGCGCATAACAACTACATTGGATGAGGCCCAAGCAGTAGAACAAGCAAGATTTCGTAAACGATTCTGCTGCATGGATGAAGGTTAGCAAGGGTTATAGAGGCCTGTCCTGCCACCTGCCCCTTGTTCTCACCTTCGTCAATTACGAGAAAGCATTCGAAAGCTGTGCTGTTAGCGCTCGACGATCAAGGAGTGGAACCGTCCTATGTGGAAATTCTCGACAGCTGTTATCGAAATTGCACAACGAAAACGCAGCTCTTCGATCGGACCCTTTCTATCACTCCTATGAAAAAAAGAGGAGGACAAGGCAACACGATCTCGCCGATGCTGTTAACTGCCAATCTACAATGGATATTGAGGTAGTTAGATTGGGACAAAAAAGGCATACGTATCGATGGAAAATTTCTAGCGAATGTTCGTTTTGCGGAAGACATCATCCCGTTTTCGATGAGCACAGAAGATGCGGAGGTGATATTGAACGAATTGAACGAAGTTGGGAAGGAGATAGGACTGCAAATAAACAAGAAGACCCAGTTCATGAAGCACCCATGGTTTGATGGAAATCGAATCAAGATTGATGGTTTCAAAATCGAAGAAACCAAATCTTACGTATACTTTGGGCGATCTATAAATATGGAAAACGGTATGAAAGAAAAATTAAGCAGCAGGAGAGCCGCATGGGCTGTATTTGGACCTCTGAAAGAGGTCACCGATCAATTAACTGATCCAAAAATACGTGCTCACATTTACGACTCTATAAATCTCCCAGCGCTTTGCTACGCATCCGAGACTTGTGTTGATACTTAAAGACGTCAAGTATTTCAAGAACCACTCACACGGCGCTTGGAAGGAGTCTTCTTAAATATAACCGGCGAACACAACATCAACCCTGACTCCACAATACTGAATCTCGTCTACAAGAGGAAGATCCAGAGGAATACGCGTCAAGAACGAAACATAGATGGGCTGGTTACGTAATGAGAAAAGAAGACGACAGATGGATGAAAAGGACTGTAGAATGGTAACCAAGAGAGTACAAACGTCCTCCTGGGCGACCATTTGCAAGATGGGAGGACGTGTTCAGGGTGAACGTTGGAAAGGTGTACTCACAGTTTAGAATGATCTCAGGATAATGGGATGGGCCGCGCCAGTGTCGCCATGTACGCGAAAGACCAACACCATGAACAATGTTCATGTTGTCAATGTTCATCAAAAACCATACTTGTAAAGAATTTACGCAATCGAGGATGGCTAAAATTTGGAATTTCAGATTGATTAAACTCTTGCACTTTTGCTGGTATTATAGTGCTAGCAGATACAAACACTGAATAATCGATAAAAACTGTGACTGATGTCTATTGGTTATTTAGGAGAATGGTAAATTTTATCTCTCCGATGTCCTCTTGATAATGACTTTTATTAATTTTACTGGATTCTTAGCAATTAACATTTTTTGTCTGGTTCAACGACAAGAAATTGTTCGATATTCTAGATTCGAAATTGAATTTGAATATTGTCATATTGAGGAACATAAGTGTAATGGGCAATTTCTGAGAATCAGAACTTAAAGATGACAAAAAGAACAAGAAGAAGAAAAGAAACAAAACATTGGCTCTATTTTTCCAATCAGTCGTTTCGATTGTTATCGACAAGTGCTTTGAGGTTACTTTTTAAAATATATACTTCACAACATAACTATATTCGAACGAGTCTAGAAAAAATGTCATATAGTGTTATAATAGATATCATAACAAAAGAAATGATACAAGATTTTTGTAAAAAGTTGAGGATCGCGTAGTATAGAATCGAATTGAAACATTCGAGGTGAAAAACTGATTATTCAAAAAAAGAAGGATTAGTAAGCTTTGGTTTTCATCTGTACTTTTACGGATAACAAAAAAAGGATTTCGTGTACAACCTTCATTTCTTTTAGAAAATTTCTTCTCTACCAGCCACAACATAGCGAACTCGAAAAATGAGTACAAATGTGTTCTCTAATATTTAGATCCTCTGTAGTCCATTATGAAGAAACGCATTACGTTAAGAAGCGAAGATATTGAATGTTCATCAAATGTCAAGAGTTTCAGTACAACGGTAATCAGAGTAACCATCATCGAAATGAAACGATTTCAACGATCGAACAGCTGTACTAATTCACAAAAAAAAACAAAAATGCAGTACAACAGAGAAATCGATCGTCAAAATGAAACTATGCGCAATATATAAATGTCAATAATTATATGAACAAGATAATATGTTGTGTGAACAACTGACGTATAAGAAGTGTCGGCAGCTCAGACCTTCTCTAGGATGTTCAGTATGATAAAAGATTGCCGACAAGCAATGGTGTTAAGGTTCAACAGTCAAAGTACATCTTCTCATTCGAAATGTTTTCATGTTCAACAATGATGGTCAAAAGATTGATCGATGTGGGTGGCAAAAATACTAGAGAAACTAGGTATTAGAGTATTAAACGTTTTGAACTTACATCATACTAAATGCCTAATCGTTAAGAATTGATACTTTAACCAATTCTTATTATGCTCAGCATATTATCTTAGTAGTAAACGAGCTTTGTCCACATAATTTTAAAGTATCAGATTACATTTGTTTCTTCCTTAGTCTTTTTTTCTCCTATTTTACCTATTGCTTCGTGTGGGTGCTCAACAAATTCCTTCTTCCTAATTGAGTGAATCTAAGTGATCTTCTCGTGACATTGGAATATTCTCTAACAACCAAATCAACTGCCGTCTACTTTCTTCTACAATAATACAAATGCTAATCCTTATGTTGGCCAATTGAGCTAAAACTTTAAAGGAATATGATTCGATGTTGCTGTATACAACAGGTAGTTACGAGTTCTGCATCCAAGAATCAGTCTGAATATTCAGAATAGTGGACTCAGTTTTACACATTTCAGGTGAAGAAATTTTTTAATATCAACTTCTCAACTATAAATTCGATGATGTTGACTGCTACGAACAGCATGGGATGAATAACAAGCCGTGCACTAATTCCGGTAGTCTTTGTCTACCGCACTATCCAAGAATGTATGGATTGAAGAAGAGGTGAAGCTTTTCAACGCAAGCTTTGAAATTATAAAACCATGCTACGCAGAATCGAAGAAGAGGTGAAGCTTTTCAACGCAAGCTTTGAAATTATAAAACCATGCTACGCAGAATCGAAGAATAATGGAATTCTTAGCAACATAACTATCCAAAAACATTGTTGTTCAAAATATTTTTTATCTCCCTTTCTACCTTAAAACCTTCTCATTAATTTTCCATAGTAATTACTAAAATCTAGACACCAATAAGCAGCATTCGCACTTCTTTTGCAGACAGATGATGGCTGTGTTGTATACCAGTGGGTGGACGGGTGAAGGAATGAATTTTCGGTGCAGAGTGCAGACGACAGAGTCACCATCAACGATGCCGTTTTGCTTGTTATCATCGGCGGGTTGTTGTTCACCGATTGCACCATGGTTTTTTTTTCTTCTGTAAAGGATTTTATTTCTAATGTCGGTATTCTTTGATAAATTCTGTGCGAGTGTTTCGAATTTGCCAGTAATTCTATGTTTCAATTGTTTTATGCTTACTTCGTGTATAAATTATTACCTCATTTGCTAATCAATTTTTTTTCTATTTTGAGACAAATTGAAGACGTTGAATTGAAACAGAAGTTTTTTTCCATTGTCCACGTTTCTGTGACTTCTTCGTTTTTTCATTCTGCTGTGAAAGCTTCCGTATTCCTTCTACTCTACGTCGTGCTATACTAAATTCAAATGTCTAGTAGGTTAATAGGTATTCTAAGCAAATGCGTTGCGTCAAGTAGTCGTTACATTCTTCTATTAATTAATATTTTCGAGAACGTTTTTGCTCAAACTTATCACCTATCAAGCTAATGCTATTAAGCTAGCTGCTATTAATGGAAAAAGTTTTGTTTTTTCCTGATTGTGACTGACCCTCACTCACACTTGGAAGCGATAATGCTAGTCACGTTCGGTTCACCAGAGTATTTTCTCTTACAGCTGTTGGAGGCAACATTTTCTTGAGAACTCCTCAATATGATTCGCAGCATATCAATGATAATGTGACATTTTACATTTGATTAGCAATTACGACAAAAGTACGAATCAAAAAACATAAACATCTTTTGTGATTTACATTCAAAATGGAATTTTTATAACTTTCAACTGTGAGAACATTTTTATACAAAGCTATGGGGAAAGGCAGTCGTGGTATTTGCTTGCCATCTGTTTATTTTCATATGAAAATTTTGATAAAGATAAGCACTGGCGTAGTCTTTCCCTATGAGATGCGTTACGCATACGGTTTTTTCATGATGTGGTGATGATTATATACCAATTTTACACATTAACTTAACGACCGGTCCTTGTCACGTCAGTTCTGCTTATCTCCATAGAGTATTTTGTTATCACTGCCATCAATCCGTCCAGGCTTTCCTGGGTATGAATTCAAACCTCTGTACGTTGATTCGATCCCACTTATCACTACGGCTCCTCCTACTGGAACGCTTTGATGTTTAACCAATTTGAATATACACTTAACGATTTCGAATATGAAACAGAATGCGAAATGAAATGAAGTTCAAATGTGAAATGTTCGTCAATGAAACACTAGAACTCTTTATATCGTAATTTATTCAGAAATATGTTGTATAATCCCGCTTGCGTTATAGATTTACATTTTTTTAGCTTAGTTTTACTCACAAAATCGGTATAACGGATGTAATGCGTAACATCACTAATGTATTGGTAGTTCAAAAATATTTGTAAAACATGTATTTTTATGCTGCGTCTTTTTTCTGTGCATTCTCTTTCGAATGCCTCGCCACATGAAGTATGCTTTTATCGATTTTTTATTTCTCAAATTCCTACCGTGATTTCCATTTCGAAACATTTTCTTGACAACAACTCTTACAGTTTTGTTTCTGAATGCGAAACTTTTCATTATCATCAGAAAATGAATAAACACAAAGTTGAATTTTTTATTGAAATGAATTTTAACGGCTATAATATTTCTTTTTATTTTATTTGTGCTCTTTATCTCGGCACTACCATACTACAAAATTACGCATTTTCTCATACCTCAATCGTGTGTACGCTCCCTCAGTCCTTATCTATTGTAATCGATGTTATGGATTATTAGGCCCGTGTATATATATCAGGCCCGTGTATATATATCAGGCCCGTGTGTTTTCTTTTGCATTATATTTCTAATGGCTTTGTGATACTTCATATATTCATATTTAAAACACATTTTTTAAATTCCTATAATACTCCTCTATCAAAAATGAGTCGCCATTTTAACTTAATACTTTTTTTCTAAAAATGTATTCATATACTTCTGTAAAGTGCTGGAGGTATGTCGTTCTGGCTCGTTTATAGCAAAACCCAACACAGAAATGGTAACCGTGGAATTTTTTTTGAGTTGGTAACGGTTTATTGTTTTTTTTTTGAGTTCAACAAACACATTAATTAGTTATAAGATTTACTTCAATGCGATTTTCCTGCAAGACGTTCCTTAATTGTATTCCTAGCTAGATTTTCTGAATACTACACTTCGTTATACGTAGCATTTCGGTGCGACTTCTGTCGTACTTATTCCCTCTAACGATGATCCTATTTGTTATCAGCAAGTTCATGAAACTTTCTACACGTGTTTTTCGATGATTGTTAACTTTTTATTATTCATATTCACCAGTGATTTTTGATCTCTTGGAGTTATATGTTTTTGTTAATACGACAGTATGTTGTTATTATTATTGTTAGTTGTCATCAATAAAGATTCTTGCTAATACAATATGTTGTATTTGATTGTAAAAATACAAATAACTGCACTGTGCACTGTGCTTTCTTTTTCTTTATGAGATTCCAGTTTTCATCGATTCACTTAGGGCTCGTGTGCTTTTTCTTTGATCGTGTTCTTTTTGGTTCAGTGTCCTCTGCGGTCATTTCGGCATTTTTACATGCTTAGCTGCTTTGTATCTCTACACATTGTATAGGAAGGAGATTGCCTATACGGCTCTACAAGAACTTTCACTGACGTTTCTCAGCTTAATGCGGTTTTCCATCCCAATATAAGTTTGATTTTAATATACTAGGTTGATTAAAATTTGCTCCATAAAATTTCCATGAATTATAAATTGTGAGATTTTGATCCCTTCATTCATATTTTCTAGTCGTACCGTAACGTAATCATCTAGCTATAGTTTTATTGACATATATAATCTCACTAGATTAAAGCAGAATAAAAGTCTATAAAATAAATTTACTGGTTTTTCTCGGATATATATCGCATCAAAAATATGCTTGAATATCTTTTGTTCTCTTTCGGCTTTTGTTATGTTTTGTTCTAATCGTTCTCTTATTCAAATCTTTTAATTAGCAAAATCGTATTAAATATTAGCAAGAAAAAGTTATAGCAAAAGAGCTAGAATCAATATTCTTATGCGTTTCATGTTTCAACCGTTATAATCATTTTCCGTAAAATGATTTAGTTTTATGGGAAACGCGTAGAGGATTAGTTGAGTGTTTCCGCATTTTTCATCGGACGGTTCCAGTCCGCTGCTAGGCAGACGAAAGCTTTCATCCATTTGTAGTTTGAAAATTAGTGTTTTGGTAATCTGAGAAAATAAGCAGCACTAGCAATAACATAAAATCAATGCTCGGAACAAATTCGTGTTCAGTCACCTCTACTACACTGTGGATGACAATCACTGGCATATTTCACAAAAATTAACCGACAAATAACTAATATTATCGAATTACCTCCGTATTTTTAACTACGGGATTTCAAAATTTGAACAGCAACTGCACTGCTGCATGCAGCATTACTCAGTTAGCTGTTCTTTAAATTATTCGTATGACATATAGAATATTTAATTAATTGCACGTTAATTTTTAACATTGCAATTCATTCATACTCTACGACAAGAGTTTTTTATGTCGTATATAAATTTTCAACGTGTAATCATTTCGTCAAATGCAGTTGCAGTATTTGAATCTTCACGCAATATCAGAGCCTGACGTCATAACAAAGAACATTTACTCTACATTTCCATTGTGCTTCACTTCATAGAGATAGGTTACTCGTTTGTGGGTTTTTCGAAGTGCTTATTTGGTTTATTAATCGACGAGTCACCACGTAACCCACTGGGAAACTATTTCACTTATGACAAAGTCAAGTTCGAAAGCCAGATTTTGTTCAAATGCTTAAGTGCATCGTTCATAACATGAACAAAATTATGAACATGTAATTACTTATAAAATCTATCATGTAACCATCTATATTTTTCAAACAAGCTTTCTATATGATCACATAACAAGCTTTTTCAAACTGTCACTCTGCAACATCTTGCCAAGCAGATAAGTCTCACTTAAGCATAGAAGAAACGTGTTCCAATTTATGACTTATGGAAATTATCATCTTCACTGTCGGTTCTGTTGTGAATACTTTTCAATTCATACGGTCAATTAACCTTTTACTCATTGTGTCGTTTGAACGAATGTGATGAGCACTCTTCATAGACTATTATGCATCTGTTATTTCTATGACGTAAAATACATATAAGCACATTTTTAGATTGTTTTTTGTTGTCGTAATAGTCATAAAAGTGGTCACTCTGATTACGTCGTTATCTACGTGTTCTTCTTCTGTCGATTTCTTCTGTATGTACTCAAGCTGTGTTCTTCCTGCCAGCTCTATCACGTGTTGTTCGAGTGCAAACACTATTTACCCTATATCTACAAAGTATAACTGTATTCGTTCATCTAGCTTTATCCTTGGAACAGTCGCAAAAATTTTAAAAATCGGACTGCATCTCATGCATCTGAACTGCATCTTCTTTGTTCTACTTTCCGTTTTCTTTAGTAGTACTTCTACAATAATCATTATAATAACACTTGCAATTAATTTATTAGTTTAACACATTGCCATTAGTTTTTCCTTTCTTTCATTTTCCAATCCAAGAATGTTCAGATGAATGCTGATAGATGTAACGGAAATATACTTCCTGAATCAGACTACGATAGTTCAAAATTTCATCAGATTCTTGTAACGGTATGTTAAGTTAGAAACGGTTTTTGAAAGTTTTTTTTTCCCTTTTTATGACAGGCCTATCCAAATAGTTTTCTTCTTAGGTGAATCAATTACAACATATGCAAGGTACTCAAGAGATTCATTCCAGTATAAATTGAAGTAGAATCATGTATACAACTGCTTTTTTCTTGTCATGAGGATTGTTGTTTTCTTTGTTCTTCTTTGTTATCCAACGTTTCCAGGATCCTCATTCGCGTTCTTCTTGCTCATTTACAATTCCTAAGCGCTATACAAATCTAAAATTTCTGAATGCTGGTGCTCAAGGAACTGTAGTGTAAGTATGATCTGCAGTAACACATACTAGGTTTCGCTTAAAATCAAATATTTATTGTTAAGATCAGCAGAAGACACACTGACTGGGAAAAAGGTGGCAATCAAAAAAATGCAGCAACCATTTGTCATGACAATGAGTGCACGGAGAGCCTATAGGGAATTCGTTCTGCTCACCACCATTAAACATCCCAATGTGAGTGGAGTCGACCTGAAATAAATTGAGAAAAATCGTTTGTGCACAGTACTTTAAAAATCTGGTCAGAAATTCTTGAAGTAGCAAGTTATGTATATGGTTAGGTAAGTATCTATTTAGAAGTTGCAAAAGTATTTTTCTAGAAGTCACGAATTTTCAGTCGCTAGAAGCATCATTAAACTGATGAGATGGAGTTTCCCGTAATCGTAGTCTGTACATAACGCTTCGGAAACTTCAAGGGATTTAAATGCATTTTTGTTTGCCATGCAACATTTGTGCAAAGCAGTGATCGTTATAAACCTTTGCGTTTCATTGATAAAACACAATGGATGGATCTGCTGTGTTGGAGAAGCTCCTATTTTTTGTGATACAAAAGTCAGAGTTTAATGAAAATTAAATCAAATTTTCATCTTTCGACTCGTCTAGTTATTCGACCAACAAAGTTTTCTTTTTTATTTTTTGGTTGCAATATCAATGATATCTTGTAAAAATGGATATACTGGGAGTCTGTTTTCATATCTTAGCATTTTATTAATCAATATAATAACGTTTTTTGCTAACTTACAAATGTAGTTATTTTTGTACTTCGATTGATTTATTGAAGAAGATTATCAATACTTGCTTCATTTAATCGTTACAAATCAAAGTAAGCTAGATTAGTCTCAAAAATTATAAAATTTTAATCGTGATCATGTACCTCACGTTTTAAGTTCGTCATTCTTTGAGGAAAAATGATCAGTGGCTGTGGTAGTAGTTTATAGAAATGAATGTTCCTTGCCACATTAACTGGTTGAATGGCATGAACTAACTTTTGACGTTTTATGCTACAACTTATTTATGACTGAAGAATGTTCCGTTCTCCTTAGAAGTTCTTACAAATGATCGAAATAACAAAAAAGTCAATATAATTGCCAAATTTGTGACAAATTTGTTATTCGACTCAATAAATTCTGAAGTTTTGATAGGTACTTTCTCAATTGACAGTCGTAGAAATTTCTTAAGTAACTTTGTACTGAAGCTTTATCAAAATGCTTCTTTGAAGCCTATCCATAAGAAGTACCTACGCTCTGTAACATAATGCTCAAAAGTATCGTTTTGTTCAGATAATTTCATAACTTCGACACTTTATTTTCTGGCCAGTCAACGTTAGTTCTTTATTGTTTGTATATTGTACTTATTCTTATCAAACAGAAATACTGACTGGACAGCAGATGGGGTATCAGAGCAATTTTACATTTCACTTATAAGTCCATTGTATTCACGACTAGTGCTCTTAGGCAAAAAGTTTGTGTCGGTTGAAAAACTAACTTCATATTAATGAGGGACGAAAAAATATGAAGAATCTAAATATTGGGAAAAAGGTTGCTAGTCTTTCTTTGTTCCTCAGAATTTCGATTCTCAGATCATTCGTCTTCTGAGTGCATTTACTCCTCAGACTGAATTAAGCCGATTTCGAGAGGTGTATTTAGTAATGGAACTGATGACACATAATCTTCATGAGGTCATTAGCAGATTGCGGTGTGTTGTGCTTTTTGATTTGCTGATTTGTATTCTATTTCATTATTAGTGTTGCTTTAATAAATTCGTACACCGAATTAATATTTGGTTTCTCTTGCAGCCTGGATCATAGGACTTTATCGTTTTTTGTCTACCAAATGCTTTGTGCAATAAAACACCTACACAATTCTGGAATAATTCATAGAGTAAGTTTTTTGAATGTCCAGAATTTTATGGGAATATTTTAATGTTTCGTGCCTAGGATTTAAAACCATCAAACATTGTGGTGGACGAAAAATGCGTGTTGAAAGTACTAGATTTTGGCTTAGCAAGGAAAAAGACAGTAGACACAGCAATGCGAATGAGCGACTATGTAGTCACTCGTTACTATCGTGCTCCAGAAGTTATTCTTGGGTTACCATACTCGGAAAAAGGTCTGTGATACTTTATATTCAATCTTTTACCCATATTCAAAATGAATCACTTCCTCATAAACATGTTTTTAAAACATCGCCACTCCCTCATCAACAGTTTGAATCGCTTTTTTACTTTGTTCATTTCTCAAGCAACTACTTGTCCATCCTCATTGTCAAGTGCTCAGCAATGTGTATGTCGCAAATTTTTATGGCTCTGTTCAATTTCGTGTGTCAGTTAGAATTTTATCAGCTCTAAATATTCAGTGGATATCTGGTCTGTTGGATGCATATTTGCTGAGATGATCAATCACCGAGTATTATTCCCTGGATTAGATCGGTTAGTTTCGAATAAATTCACATAAAAATGCGTAATTTATTTTAATCCGATCGGATAATTTTTAAGATTTACATTAACAACTAGCTTAAATGTTTCGTCTTCTTGATGTGTTTTCTTTTCGTGACGTTCTATTTTTAAGATACTATATCATTCTTGTAATTATCCGTGACAGTTTGTCATCCTTACTGGTAATATATTACCTGCTTTGTAATAGAAATCTAAAATGTGACACACAGTATCCTTTTAAGTCATTTACGAAAACGGATGTTTTTCTTCTCCATAAGAATGTTGCGCTGATGACGAAATGTTAGTTTCATAAAGGAATAACAGAGGATAGCGAGTGTTGTAAAACATTCCATGTAGTTTTTTGACTTTTTCTTTGCTCCATGGGGCAGTTTTCCAAATGGCGTAGTATTATGACTTTTCTGCTGGTCGAAGAGACCATGTTTTTCGACAGCTCTTAATGTAGCTCAAAAGAAACTGTTCGTCCAGTTTTGAACAACTTAAACATAATGCCACTCTGTTACAATTAACTAAAAACTAACATGTAATACTTCCTCATTTATGTGGTTGTTCAAGAACTGGTGCTGGTTTTTACTGCAAACACAGCTATTGTATCAAGTGTTTCATATTGCCATAGGAATCCAGTTCTCCCTGCGGTAATATTTTTACTGATTAGCTGTAAGCCACGAATTCTGAACTGTGATGAAATGCAAGCTGTTCATCGAAAATTATTATTGATCTTAAGTGGTAGAAGAAAAGAATACGTGTAAAGCACCAAGCATGATTTCATTTAGCAAAGCTTGATAATTTTTCTACTTTCCATCTCGTATCACATTTAAGAACAGATTTGAAGACATAATCAGCTATCTAATAGAACCGGTTCATTTGGAGCTTTTAACGAGATCATAAAGTCAACTACTAACCGTTTGAATCAGTTTCAACATTTGTTTCACTTATTGATTTCTAGTACGTGAACATATATGTTTCAGATATTCTTTTTATTAATATTGCTTCAATCAGTATTACATGAAGATGAAAAAAATTTGTGACACCGAGCATTCTCCTACGGACTCCACCATTCTATTGTAAGGCAAAACAGAAAATTCCATACTCCTCACATAAGGGGCGCAGTGGCTCAGTGGTGGAGGTGACACGCCGGCCCGAATCAGTTCGCGGCGGCCCCCCAGGCCTACCAAGCCCGCCATCCCTCCGGGGTCGGTAAATTGGTACCAGAGGAGTATGGGTAAGATAACTGGATAACTATAGACCAGGCACGCATTCAACCACCTCCACGATATCACGTTGAACATGAATGCGGGGGCGCATCCCACTACAAGGGATTGATCAACGCCAAAAATTATCCTATCTTATTATCTTAGTAAGAACAGATGTTCAGATCAGACTAATAACAATCTTACTTACTTTCTAATCATATTGTTCTTCTATCGGTAAGAAAACATTGGATGACATATAATAATCAGACAATAACGACATATTTTTCACCTCTTTCAGTATTTATCATTTCGGTAAATGTTTCTGAAAAAAACTGCTATCCTCATGTCCAGCAAACTGGTAATCGTCTGAATGCTACCCACTATGAGAGAAATGTATGATATTTTGAGAAGAATATTTCGTTTTTCAGCCTTGATCAATGGACAAAAATCATCAATATTATGGGTACACCTAGTGACCGATTCATTTCGAAACTTGGAAGTAGTGCTGCAATGTGAGTGTACCTTTTTTAAATTTTTTCTTACATTTGTTTATTTTTGACTTATAGTTCACTACTCTACTATTATTGCTTTGTTGTATCTAAGTCTTTGTTTATTTACTATCACTACATTACTAATAGTAGTTCTAAGAATTGTCGTGGTAACGTAAGTACTTGAATTCTTAGATGGACCGACTTAGATGTAGTGCAGCCCTTACAATCATTCGTTTATTCATAGTACAAATATCGTCCACAGTAGTGATCTACGTCCATGGTGATACTGGTGCGGCGAAGGTTTGGTAGTGCGGTTTTAGCTCTTTGGATTCCTCAGACATCCCTACTTAGGTGTTATCATGATCTTTACCACAGGTAGTCACAGCCCTTTAAGTATCAGATATATGTGCCTCCTTATAATTTTGTTTTATCAAGACGATGGCGATCGCTCATAGGTTTACTCTCAGCTGAAGTAATAATGGGTATGATAAGATGATCTTCTTACGTTGATCAATCCATGAGGGATGCGTCACACATTCGTCTCCAACATGACATTGTGAGGATGATTTGATGTGATTTTGCTGTATAACAGTGCTTCATATTACAACGGCAATGCCATTCATCTTATCAGATTTTCCAGTGCCCATTTACCGGCTCCGATTGGATGTTTAGTTTAATAGGCGTGAGGGTACACGGTAACCTGCATATCACTGCAGCACTTTTTACAACACGCATATATGGTCCACTAACAAAGTAATAAAGTTGGTATTAAATATAGGTTGTGACTCCTAATAATTGTTCTCAGCTATAAGCTGGCATGTTTCTTATCTAAGTTGTAATGTGAATAAGTGTTGCTTTCAAACAACATTTCATTTCTCTGTTATTTCTGGTAGTAATTTCTTATTTGAACAGACATGGAAGCGTAGAATTTGTTGATTGTACTGCACAGAATATTTAAAATAGTGTATGTTTTAGATTTCGCATAATATTACCGTGATATTATATTAGAATAAAAGCAAATCTAGGTATGTCCGGTCTCTTCCTCGACAAAACGGCATTTCTTTTGACGAAATTGTTCCCGACTCAAATTTTCTAGCCGCTACTGAGCTCGAGCATGCACATCTTACAGGTTTGACAATTGTACAGTACTTTTTTTTTCAAAAACTGTTAGTTTGGCAAAGTTGGCCGGTGTAGCGATTTTAATGGAGTGAGCGATGTACCGCTTTGTGGCGAAGTTATTCGTGTGTGTTGTAGAAGTGGTAGGTGATGAGCAATGCTGGTCAATTGTGCAAACCTCAAACTTGGATACCTTTATAATAAGTTACAACAAAAACGTTACGATAACTCTATAACCTAACAACAATAACGTGATATTCGAATTTATAAGGAAATATTAAAATGCAACAAAATGGTGATAAAAAAATAGAGAGGGGTAACAAGTTTCATGAAAGACAGAGAGTTGAAATATTTAATAAATGTTTTTTATGCGCTTTCTTGTCGGGTCTCTCAGTGATTTTTAATAAAGTCAAAACGAACTACATAGAACCCAGATATGATAAGAAGCCAAAAGGTTAATTAAAGATTTCAATGTTTTCTTAACAATGCTACCAACCTGAACAGTTATACTGTAGGTGATCAGTGAATTTGTATAGCTGAATGGAAAAGGTAGTAATCATACACCTAATGGAGGATATTTGCTACAGTGAGATGATTTGCTTTTTGTTCATACTTCGAGCATATAAAAGACTTAATAGATACTTACTTATACTTATACTTAATCATTAGCGGTTTTTGTCTGTATACGTTTTTCTGGGGAGTGCAAGTAGTGTTATTTATACTGTTTAGCGGAATATGGTCGAGATTTACTGTCGAAAATGTTGGTTATTGATCCGGACTACCGTTACTCGGTTGAAGATTCGTTAAACCATCCTTATGTTAAGATTTGGTTCAAAGTAAGTTCGAGATTTCCCGTTAAGAATTCGAATTTTTGATATTCGCGTTCGGTTAACTACAGTGTAACGCTTCTGTTATTTTTTATTTAACGTTTCTTCATTCTTTTTGTTTATTCAATATTCTTCTTTCAACTTCTGTGTCTCATTTCGATCGTATAAAGACAACAAAAAAGCTAAAATGGATTAAGGCAACACGACAGTCTGAAAAAATGGGGCGAGTTAGAAAACTGCAGAGCATTAGCATTTTTTTTTATCCGTACAATGCTTTTTTTGCTTTCAATTGGACGGAAATCAATTCAGGAAGAAGAAGTGAATGCGCCGCAGTCTGAGAATCGCTATAATGAAGAGATTGATTATTCTAACAAGCAGCTCAACGAATGGAAAGGTAATAATAGTAGGATCTGAGCTTTGCTGGAATCATGATCTATTTAATAGTTTGTATCTAAATTTTTCTCAGAATTAATCTACAATGAGGTGAAAAGGTATGAAGGCCAAAATGACATATTTGGAACGCAATGATCACTGCAACAAAATATATCAGAAAGTAGAGCTCAATTAAGATTTCAAATGTGATAAGATTCTAGATGTGCTTCTGATTTCTTTACATCTTCATTAGAAAACGTAGTGTTTGCATGGTTATTGGTAGAGTGATGTGTATGTCATATTAGTTAGAAAATATATTATTGTACAATTGTGATGATTTTTATTCATTATCGGGTAAAATTAACTTGTTGAATCGGGTAGTTCTACTTCTCTCAAAGTTGTAACAAAAGCTGCTAACTCAAGCTCATGTTCAAAATTTGATAAGCATTGCTAGTCTCTTCCATATATGCTAAATATAACGCATTGTGTTTTTTTGGTCTTAATCCTTCGGTGTCCTTAATATTGAACTCCTTATACATGTACTTCTCCAATTGTTGAATGTTATATCATTGTTATGTATTTGATAAAAAATCTTTATAGCGTAAGTATTAATTTACCACTTTAACACCAGGATGGACTATTTTCAATGGTCTTACCATTCGCATAATTTTTTACCGTAATATTTTTTTATCATCATAGTTTCTAATTTATTCACATAGATAGAGTGCCGCCATATCGTAAAGGTATACGATAAAAATTTTCTATTGAAGGACGCTCATAAATATCCTTACCTGAAAGAGCGGAACAGGGAAAAGAAAAGCATGCAAGTCTTTTGAACCAGTAGTTCTTGAGAACAGACTAGTTGTGAATAGATGAAAACAGCTTTCTCTCCCTATACATTCCTTATGGTGTAAAGCATTAAAAATTTCCTACATACAGATCTTTCAAAATATAAACATCTCTTAGAAAGCGAAAAACATTGGTCCAACGTCCAATCATCGAACGTCGTCAATCAAGTGTTGGAATAAGTAAATGAAATGACGATCGTTGCGAGCAAACGCATCCATGCCCATAATTTTCACGACGTATTATTAGGCTTGTTCAAGTAGATGCTTGCGGTAATTTAGTAATCTTAACATTACATAGATTTAGATTTTCCTTGCATTAATGAAAATCAACGGTATTGCGTTACAACTGTTAGGTAAACATACAAATAATCCAAATGGTTAATAAGATTTTCAAAGAAAAAATAGTGGAAAGATGATCCGTGCTAATGTAGAAGAATTTTTAAAAAAAGGTCTTACTATTGCACTTTCATGATGGGCGATAGTATTCTGCAAAAATATGGCTTGCTCTGCCGTGAATAGTTCGCAATCAGAGAAGCCTGCCCACATTGTGTACCGTGGATTGTACCCTGGTCGCGGATTCCGCTAAAGGAATCCAATTGAACGACTAGGTACGGGTTAGGGGACTAGGAATTGCTTTCAATCAATAAGATCCATTTCGACCTGAAATGCCCTGGTAGCTGCCCATAAGTAACTAATATTTAACGCTTGCGGAGAGGTTTTGCAAGCTGACAGAAAAAAATAACCGCAAACATAGTATAATGAGCTTCATTACGCTGATTTCGAAAGAAATCTTGGAACTTCAGTGTTGGATATGTAGGACACAGAGAGCCTGATAAAATTTCAGGACCAACGAAGACTGCTTCAACGTGAAAGGAGTAAAATAAAGATCTTTACATCCCTTGATCTATACGATAACAGAGTGCCGGCGTAGGTATACGCGTTATTTCAGAATTGGTCGAGAACATTAATTTTTACCACAACTGAAGAACTGAATTGAACTTGAGTTTGAGAAGACGTAGCTCAACATCAGCTTTGGCAAAATTAGCCTTTTGCGCTCCAGCATCCGTCTGCGATGCAGATGAAATTGAAGCATTCTATATGGACTTGCAAAAATTCTACAGATATGATCGTAGACATGATCATTGCTGGCGGGTTTGATTCAAAGATTGATCGTACGTAGATTAACGCATGCATAACGATATATTGGGGCACATGAAATCGAACGGAATGAACAAGGAGAACGGTCATCAGAGTCTATCATAACACACAAGATTCTTGGTAACTCACACAGAAAGAAAGGTTTTCAAGCAGGTAAAGAACTCTACGAAAGAGAATTAAATCTCAAGAAAACGTTGTTCGTGAAAAACGAATACGGTTCTGATGTCCTATTCATAATCAATGGGGAAATTTCCTCAGAATGTTCAAGCTATGTGTATTTCACATTATAGTACCAAAGCTTAGCCCAAGAAAACAAGGTGCTTGGAGAATTGGTCTTATACCATCAAAGACATAGTAAAGAAAACGAGGAATACATAATTCATGCCTACCTTTACGGCGATTCTTCCTGCCTTATTGTTTTTCCCGGAGACATGGGCATTACGGAAGCAGGATGAAAAGCAATTGAATCGATAACAACAAATTGAATGCTTCATCGAAGATGTGGTGCTAGACATTTCCCATACCACACAAGTGAAGGAGTGAAATCAAAGCTTTTATCTACGTCAACGATAATGAGCCATACATGCCAAGATACTGAGGATTAGTTGTGCTGGACCCGTGCTACGTATGAATGAGAACCAGTGGACACGAAATCAAAGTTATTCTATCGCAATGTACATCAAACGCACTGCTCGAAGAGTACCTGACCGATGGTCAAACATCTAGAGAGAGAATATGATGCTCAACAAATTTCTATATTATAAAATGACTCTACCACTTTCTCTGGCGACATTGAGAAAAATTATATTGGCTCTTGCTCGATTCTGTCAATGATCAGCGGGATTTTATATGATCCAGGGCCACTAGGCTCAATGCAAACTTATTTTTTAGGTTCTCACTTAAACTTCCATTGCGATAGAAATTGCGTAGTAATATTTTTATTTACACATATGATAACTATGCATGCCACCATATATACCACATCAACGTCCGCCTCAGATATTCTGAACTCTAGGCTTTTCCTCTAAGAATTATCGTTCGTTCAAATTATAGGTTCGCGTCTCAAAATCACATCTAGGTTTCTGTTTACAATCAAACAAATAGTAGATACCAAATAGATAATAAATAGATTAAATTAATAATACAAGCATTTATCACATGGAACTCATTTAAGAATTGATTAGTATAAGATTCTCGTGGGTCGTTGTGAGTTTGCAGCAAGTTGTCATTAGCCAAGTTTCTTATTTCCAACTTACAACATCATGAAAATGGTTTACATGTTATTAAACTCTTAGTGATATTAGAGTCAAAAGTGCTATAAAGCGAGTTAAAATACGCAAATGATTCTCTCACCTCAATACAAAGCTCTAGATAGTGAATTACTGAATAAAATTCATCTGCAATTCACTAAATATTATTAATTCGGAACATTCATGCAATACAATTGAAATTCTCTACTCGTCATTCCTATTTAGATGATCATGGGGAATAATATGAGTTCTGATTAGAGCTCTTTGTTTACTATTTCACTACGTCTGTAAATGTTTCCTATACAGGAAAATACATAAATATGGAAATTTCCCTTCCACGTATATAAATAGACGTGAGTGACAAATATCTAACACATAATAGAACTCTTATGATAATTTGCTTGATATCAGTAAATTTCATGTAGAAAATAATGGAGTGGTAGCATAGTGTTAACTTGTTGATAAGTAATTTTGATCAGTGTAATGTGGATGAAGAGAGGAGGATTCTGTGGTGTTTGCGTTATTAACGTGTCCACCATTCACTGCCTGAAAAGAAACAACTCGATGAATTTTGATTCAATATTCTGTAGCAGATTGTTGACTGGTTTGCTGACTGTAAGTTTATCAGGTGCGAGAGTTTATTCACTTCTATGCTTACTTAAGAGCTATTCATTGATCATGGTACTACAGTTCAAGAAATGATTTCTATAAGGCTAGCAATGAAGGAATAGGTTGAAGTCGGAGATCTTCTCGCATTACAGAACTTTCAGAATAAAAAGTTTGAGCACAAAAACCTGTTGGCTAGCAAAACCTGGTCTATCTGTTTGATGTATGGTCAAAAATTCTCTCCAATTTATTCACATGTTTCCAGCACCTCATCATTCTCTTGACGGTCCTTTATAAGCTTTGATTAGTTTTTCGTATATACTCATTATGTTGCAAGTTTTCTTCCGGTTTAAGCATCACAACGATCCATAATTGTTAAGTTTACAACTACTTTTGCACTATCTAAGCATTTCTTAATTCAGTGCTGGTCTACTTCCCTGAAAATTCTAATGAGAAAAGCCCAAAAACTCAACGATTCTGGGAGATTGAAAGGTTTTATCGTCCGAGGAAAAGGAGTAATGAGGTGATAAAATGCTTTGGTCTATCGAACTGGCTGTTTTATCTCTTTTTGCTGCAGCAGTTCTCCTCTACGCGCTAGCTTACTCCATCATTGTTATTAAGAAAGCTAACTACAAGTTTGATGAAATTCTGATATTAAAAATCAATACATCATATAGCAAAGTTGCAAAGGTTTATGTTGCATCTACTAGACTCACTTTATGAATTGCAAGAGTATCGCTACTAGCGTTGAATGAAACGTCAGATGGTAAAGGAATTCGTTCCGATGAAACAATGACACAGCCTAGAACATCCAGCTCTGGAGATAATTGCCCTGATGTGAATAAGTGCTTGCTGAGGCGTGATACCTGAAATTCTTGACAAGAAATACTATAACAAAAGTTGAATCAATGAATTCCACCTGCGCCTCTAAACCTCATGGATAAGTGTTCTGGTATATTCTTTCGTCTACATTTTATGCAAATAGAATAGGGATTACTTTGAGATGTCAAGCAAAGGTTATTAAGCTGTCGGATGAAACTTTTCAAGAAAAACAAATGCCTCTTTTAAACATATTTTTCTAACTCAGAATGCACTAGTATAATTAGAAGTGCAGCAATTCTTGCGTCAAAGCAGTCTTTGCTTCAGAGCTTGTGCAGTTTATCAATTTCCTTCGAACTTTCAGTAATTTTTTGTTGTGCAGAATAGATTCATTAATCAAAGGTACAAATAGTCCTCTTATCACTTAAAAGCACGAACAGCTTAGAATAGTGTTTTTTCAAGTTTTAAAGCTAAATTGTCGTGGTTTTTCTTTATCAGCAATTACACAATGTTGGTATACAAGACTTATTGGATAATGGATACCATTTCTGCGATCTCTCACAGAGCCTAGATAAATGCAAATCACTTTCCATCACCTCACACAATTCCATGATTCTAACAAAGTAAGACTCCAACCCAATGCTTAACGGCTAAATCAGTTTTAGAGGTTTTTTTTTGGTTTTAGGCTTTTTTTCGAACTTTGAAAAATATTTAGCCGGATTGGTTACTTAAAAAAATCGCGAATCGATTGCTATATGATTTGTGATAATGGCATGCTTTCTCTGTTAAATAAAAGCGGTATGCCTTGTTGATATACACATCTTTGTGTCTTGATATATTTTTTTTACCATCAATATAATAAGTAGATAAGTTACTGAAAGTAATTTTGCAAAGTTTGCTAGATCTATAATTGTAGCGTGATTTTATAGCTTATCCCATCAATATTAATCGGACGAGAAGCACACGTTCACTAGAAAATCGTAAAAGTAGAGAAGTTGGTTACTAGAGCCTCTGCATCACAGGATAATTCAGATCAGTAGTAGAAACGAATGAAGTGCTACTATAAGTAGTCAATGAACCTACACATTGAATTTTTCTTCAGTCAGTATTGAAGAATATTATATGCTATTTGAAATATTGAAACCTCTCAAGGTGAACCTAGAGTAAGTGATTTCGTAGCATAGAAATTTTAAAAAATATGTACGGTAGACCTTTCTCAAGCAAGACGAGGTTGTTCACCCAAAAATTCAGTGTAGGCTCTCGCACTTACTGACTTTTCCGATATAGCGACGAACATGGCTGCATTACGTAGTGAATAAAAAAAGTTACTTTAGAGCTTATAACTTATAAAGCTTACTTTAGCGCAATTGAAGCAGACGATCCATTTATTACGCAAGGGCGATGCTCAGCCTAAGTACACTACACATACGGTTTTTTTTACAAAGTGGTTGAATCGGTGCAGAAATCATGTGGAAGAATTATAAGCATCTACGTGACAGAGGCTGTTCTTAAAGGTCATTGTAGAAACCAATGCTTATAAAGTCACCTCCACAACTTAGAGAAGTTGGATTGAAAAGGCATCCTAAAAAATTTAATAACATTAAAGCTTATTCGTTTTCCATCATATATTATGGAGGCATAGTTCCCACAATTAAGATAAGACCGACTATGGCGTTGAACAATCCCTTGTAGCGGGATGCATCAACGCATTCATGTTCAACGTGATATCGTGGAGGTGGTTGAATGCGAGCCTGGTCTATAGAGTGACCTGAGTTGACCACTCTTCACCAAGTCAGTGCTAGTAATCTTATCCGAATTTCTCTGGTACCCATTTACCGACTCCAGAAGGATGGTGGGCTTAGTACTTGAGTATCCTGGCAAAATTACTAAGATTGAAAACCTCGATAATGATGGCGTGATGGCGGTCGTGAATTGATCCTTGTCTGCGTGCTACGCGCCCGCCAGTTTTGATAAATAGAATTGGTTGCCATGAATCTGAGCTTTCACTCTTGGCCAACCGAATCATGGCAATTCTATGAAGCAGTGCATAGGTAGTAAGCATGTCTCGGACGTTAGCAGAATTTCATCCAAAGATAATGAACTTCAAGATGAGCGGTATTTCGTAATCAACATGTTTATTCATCACCTATGTGATGCACGACACTACCGGCAAAAAACTTGAGCGGCACTTGAGTATCCTGGCAAAATTACTAAGATTGAAAACCTCGATAATGAACTACCAATGTTGGGATCTTGATTAGATGGATAGCTAAGTGTGATTGGCGTTTTAAACTGATGTTTGCGAATTTTGTTTGATCAATTTTTTCTGTATAAAACACATCGTTTACCTAACATAAAGCAGTAAATTATAAGGTAACACTAGGAAACACATAATTCAACACTCCCGTTATTTATTCACAAGCAAAGTGTAATCGAAATTCAAGGTGAAGATTTTCAAAAAATTTGCATAATTTTGTCTCATTTTCAACATTTTGAAAGAGAACTTCGCAACTGATCATTGAAGTGAACTTACGCCAACAATACAAAATAATGATGACAACATCGCAATTGTCTTGAACGGAAAGTACTGAGTACCGTCCTCGTACATCGGATAGTGTATCAAAGCTGGTAAACCAAGCAATGGTTCACCGCCTGACAACCGTAGTAGGAAACCCACTGAAATAACATTAATGTTAGTTAATTACCTTATCTTTCAAACAGATTGAAGTATTATAATCGTCAAGTGAGTAGCTTCTCTATTCCCTACTAAATATTTGAGAAGCATTCGAAAAAAGCGGAAAAAAGAGTGCAAAAGAAGGAGTTAGGATTAAAATGAGGAAAGCAAAGTATCCAACAGATTACCTGTATAACCAGTTAGTGATCCGTACGTATTACTGCTAGTCATGTAGACTACGCATAATAATTGAGGAAAAAGAATCACATAAACGAGATCAGCACAAAGGTACCGAAAAAAAGAAATTAAGTGAATCGACCTGGATGTTCTCCTGGACAATAAAACATCAATCACCATTTACCTAATCGATATAGAATTCTATTAGTGCACGATAAAACTTGAAATGCTTTGTCATTTCGGATCGCTAGTATTCTACTTTCACCAACAAATTTACCTCAAGTTGAAAAATCTCATAAAGTGCTTTCTGTACGTATGAAGTCTTCATTGAAATGACAGTTTGTGCTGTATTTTTTCCATATACTTTCTTATATTTATCGATTTTTCTTGTAAATTTTTTATCATCTGTTCTTCTGAAGCGTACCCTAATCCAATTTGTTTTTTGAAGAAAACTATTATACAGCAATTTTCTCTTAATAAACGTTTAGATAATACTGCTAATTTTTATAGTGATGTTTTTATAGAGGGGAAGCGCAATAATTTGTAGATTTGGCAGATGTTTCATGGGGAATCGTGTTCACATTTACCAGGGTGAATATCGTAAGGATACCGTAATAGTGATATCAATGTAAAGATGATCGTTTAATTATTATATGTTGAGCCTGACGTATTTAAAGAATATTTATTACGTAGAATAATCTTTAGCTTTGACTGACTCTTGCAGCACCGGACTTTAATTGGATACGTGAGCAAGGTAATATAGGAAAACGTCTCGACGTTGATCAATCTCTCTGAGATGTGTTCATGTGGTATGGATTTATGTGGTCATAAAGGTAACAAAATACGATTCTGCATCATACCATGACTTGAGTAAGAAGCTTTTATAATGTCAGTGCTTCTTATCATCATATATTTACCTGGTAGCCATTCAACGACCCTGGAAAGATGGCGGGATGTAGATTTGAAACCAACTTATGCAAATTGTTAATAGAACGTTAGAAAGATATCTTCTTCTATATAACCGAACAACATAACATCAAGCCAATTTTCCAACTGCAGATTGATGAAATTAGTGAGTTCATCATATAATGACAAGAGAAAGGACAACAGAATGACGAGAAGAGCTGTAGAATGGTGTTCGAGAATATGTAAACGTCCTCTCAGGCCCTCACTTGTGACCTTAACTATGCGTGAAGACGAGAAATACACATTATGTGACCAACCAAGTTTACATATGAATTTTCACTTCGCATATTTAAGAAGAAATATCAGATTGCCGCTTTTTTCAGAGCCTTCAGAATGTTTTCATTTTATTGAATCCTTACGATTTTTAGATGAAAAGTAAATGATAAAGAGCATAACAAAATAAGCTTATGACAGTACAACAACAATTAGGCAGTGCTACCTGTAAGAAGCGGGTTCTCAATAAAATGACGTGAAATAATGTGTAATGCAGAACAGTTGGACGGAACTAGATGAGATTCTTGTTGAGAAGCCTAACTTAACAGGGAAATTGCTTATGCTCAACTCAAGTATTATCTCACTTGAAGATGTCTACACTTCAACGAACAGCAACTTCATGTTTTAAGCATTATATTTGAAAAAGAAAATTAACTAAGACATTTAAATAGTGTTAACCTAATGTGATACCGATTTCAATGTCACAAGAATCGTTTCATTATGCTATTTTCTTGAATGATTGCCTCTGTTATCGAATTTATAGTTGAAAAGAATAGAATATGGTAATCTTATAGGCTAATCTAATTCAATTCAATAACGATGAGCTAGTAAGACAATTCTTCACAATATTCTATAATTCGTTTCACTAATTTTCTACTACGCCGGCCCAAAGCAGTTCGCGGCCGCCCCCCCAGGCCTACCAAGCCCGCCATCCCTCCGGGGTCGGGAAATTGGTAACCGAGGGGTCTGGGGGAGATAAATGGCACCGACTTGGGG
>KN716471.1:0-15115 GCA_000816705.1 Dictyocaulus viviparus | reverse complement strand
CCCCCCCCCCCCCCCCCCACAATTGTGGACATTGTAATATCATTGCAAATAATGCAATTAAATAAAAACAAATTAAGAATAAAAATATTAAAAAAAGAGTCATAAAGTCATATGACTCAAATCGATTTGCAATGAAACGATAAACAACAGCATGACTTCAACATTGACTCACTTCACTTCAACGTCAAATCCATCAGAATCAAAGCGGGCTACAAGTTGTTTTTCGTTTTTCAGAAAAACGAAATCCTGTCAATATTTCGACAACCAAGCAACTCTGTCTTTATAGACGGACGAAGCTACTTTTTTCCATTAACCCGATAAGCGATCGTTCGCATTCATCAGAAAAAACACGTTAATGAGAAATTACGTACTACGATTTATGTGACGTTTCCATGTTCATCATTATTTCAGATTGTCTTCCAGAAAATGAAAGTGAGCTTAAACGATTCACACAAGGAGGAAAATTCAGTCTCATTGAGTAACATTGATTCATCCGAAATAAGTTGCTAGTTGATAATAGAAAATTACTCAGTGAAAAGAAGGATCACACGTAATGAAGCTCTTCGCAATCTCATTCATCAGGCTAACATAGAGAAAACGAAATTTTCACGAAAAAAATTATGAATACCTCAAAAGTCGATCAAATTATTTGACATGAACTAGACTATTCAAAGCAGAGCTAACATGCCATAAACTGGGGATATTACTCATTCAGGAGGTAGTAAAAAAGAGTGAAGACATTTCATTGCATTTCATTAGAATAGCGATGTTTTTTTCTATATTAAAAAGAATTGGCACCGTTGGTAAAATAGCATTCGGATATAAAATTGATTGCTTGAAGTGTAAAAGTGAAAGTAAATGTTTTTTTTCCAGGACCACAAAATGGATTCATAATTTCTTCCATCATGTGACTCAAAGAAAGAGTATATCACCTAATTTGAATACGCATCAGAACGAAAAGAAGGGGAAATTTTCACAAACGACACAGACAACAGACAGTAGAGATGAATTACTGACGTCGTTTTACTGTGAAGCTTTACTGGCTCTGTCTTTCTCAAATTCGAAGCAGTTACGATAGTTATGGTTTCCGTTATACATTAATTCAGTAGTTGAAAAATATACAACAAGACAAAAAACAAACTGATAAGACATATTGTGTACCTATAAAAGCCACCCATTTTGGTGTGAGATATTGAAATACGAGAGGAACGACCATATTTCTTTTATCTTCTGGAATCGCTTCAATTTTCGTCCCGTTATTCCATGGTGAGTAATCCGTTAAGCGCCAATCTTAATGGACAACAATGAAATCTCAAGAAAATTTCCTTAAAATATTAATAAATCACTAAAAAGAGGTAAATACGAATAACAGTTATTGTCAATTTAGCGATAACTATACTTTGAAAAACGAGAAGGGATTATTGCAATTAGCGGAATTACGTTGTAGTCAGCTAAAAGCAAAATAAAAACATGTTTGTTCATAAATTATAGCATTTTGAAGTGATAGAGCTACCAGTATTTCTCGCAATCGCTCCGATTAATGCTGGAGGTACTGCCATCAGAAGACATCCGATTCCAGCAACAAACGAGAGATTTTGCGCTCCAGATGATGTTCGAGACGACAGAACGCGTTGGAAATACACCTACGATCATATGATACTCCATTTGAGTGAGAGAGAAAAGAATTTAAAAAAAAACCTATGAATTTGACACTAGCTTTTATCTCCTGTTTTTCTTTAGTGCTCAAATGATTTTTAATAGTAATCAATAAAAGATTCTAAAATTTCGTTATTCATGAAATGTCTTTTGAAGTTGAATGAATTTTGAAACGACATTAAGAATGAAATCGTAGACGCAACATTGTTCAATTTGAAAATTTATTCTACTGTTAAATAAAACGAATATAGGGAATATATTAACCTATCACCATCCATTGTATTCACGAATTAATTCTACTTGAAGATTAATTAAAATAACATTAATTTTGCATAGTGCTGTCGAAAAAACAGATTATTTTTAGGATTACAAGAGAACATTTTGAAATCGCCGTACCTGCCACGGAATTCCACCGAATATCAATAAAAGCATGCAATCGATCCACAGTGAGGTCTCTTTGAAACCACCGATTTCACCCAACCAGTCCTCAGCGTTTCTTCTGAGGTCCTTCGTTGCGTAGTGCAGAAGCGCTGCAGGTACGCAAACCCACTGAACACTATCAGTTTCAGCTCATTCGTTAGCGTTATTCTCAACGCTTAAATATTCGACATTCAAAACAAATCAACTCGTGATGGAATTCGGATGAATTTGAAAGACGCTCGATTTTCGACGAATTAGCAAGAATACAATTTGCAAGTGTTAAAATGTACCAATCCTACGAAGATACAAAATAATTGAACGACATCGGTATATGCGACCGCATAAAGGCCACCGGTGAACGTATAGACGACAGCGATCAAAGCCGAAATCACAACCGATATGTTCATATCAATTCGTAGGATCACAGATAGTGTTGCTCCTAGAAGAAAAAAATATGAGCGATCAAATTAGATATTCTGTTGAAGTATTGACGACCTCTACTTTGAGTCTGTTAAGTTGATAAGCACTTCCATTATCGCTAACAGCGGTTCACGTCATCTTTTCAAATCAATTTTCTTCACTTTCATGCGGTTTTTCCTCGTTCTTTTTTTGTAATATTCACAAAAAATAGCCTGTCATAGTCTGTCCTTTGTGTAAATGCAATACAAATCCCATGTGAATCTTCTATCATTTGCTAAAAGTTATCGAAGAGTTGCCAGTTGAATACACTTCCCAACTAAAAAATGGCTCGAGGAACAATGAGATGTCATATTTGATTGGCTGATGATTTTGATAAAAATTTTTAGTTTTATATGTTTATATTAATGGTATTAATATCTCACAAGATTAATTCATACAGAAAAAAAATTCTGTAGAAAAAATTACGCAATTATTCACCAAGTGCTGAGAGAATTGCTGCACTCCAAAACACTTCACCGAGCAGAGCTGGAATAAACATTAATCCACCAACTCGCTGACCATATTTGATCTTAAAATCGATAGATTTTTCTGTTAACTTTGAAAAATTGCTTTTCGTGGAGAAAAAAGAAGCTTATCGAAATTTTATACCTGAAATGGATCGAGCATTGTAACGTAACCCTCATTCCTCATCTTTTTTGCAAACAATAAACCACCCATTATCAATGATAAAGCATATCCTATAGGAGCTTGACATCCTAGCACTCCTCCATTATATAGAGCTTCAGCCGTACCATTAATATAAGCTCCACCAACCCATGTTGCTACAATTGGATAACAACTATAAAAAATTTTCGTGAATTGACATTTTGAAGCATTTTTATAAAGTATTATCAAAAAAAAATATTTCTAAATATTCAAGCTGTTGAAACCTTTCAGCTCTCAACTTTTTATGTAGAGAAAATTTGTATTCATATATTCATACTAAGCTATAAAACAATAATTGAATACAAAATCACTTCAACTTTTGCTTGATTATACAAAGAAATTTTTGCACAAATTTTAATACAGAATCGATTTATTCAGTAATTGCACTACTAACCACACCACACCACACCACACCACACCATAATTATTTCAGAGTTTTCGTTTAAAATTCTCCAAAAAAACGTTTTTTAAAACTCCAAAAAAAAAGCGCGATAGTTTGCTGTGAAAATTTTTTACTTGATTTTTTCCTCTCTGTCACTTTCAAATAGAATGAAAGAAATAGCAGTTAGAATGAAGAAAATCTAAACAAGAGCAGTTATCCATAAAATTTATGTGGTTCTTTGTTTTATTTGATCACTCCTCAGTTCGACGTGTGAGGCACAAAGCGAACAATCGAAAATGAAAAGCTTTGAAGCTCTAGAAGCCGAGAATTTTAATGTGGTAGAATAAATAAGTTATTGTTTGAGTGATTTAATATTCTGAATTTTCTCTCGTTTGATTAAATCAACAAGTATTACGTCATTTGACTACCGTTTTCAGATGTTTTATCGCTAATATGAGAAAAAGAGGTAGCAGTTCAATTGTAGAGCTTATCGTCATTTTGAGGAATGAAATTCTTCCGTGTACAAAAGAAAACTTCGCAACACTAACGACTTTTTGTTTCACTTTACACATTACAATAGAAGAAAAATTCGATATCGATCGAAAAATAGGTGTATTAGAACAAAGCGTTCGAACTAAAAAGAAAAAACAGACGAAGTAGAATATTGTTAGAGATGAAAATAAATCCCTACACGCTTTCACCGTAGCCTTGAGAGATTTTCATTGAATAACAACATTACTGATGAGCGAATTTTCACGTCTACTTATTGAATTTCAGCTTGAATAAATCGTTGCCAGCTGTTTCTTTTCTTCAGCACAAACGAATCCTTTCAAGAAAACACAGAACGAAAAATATCCATAGTGATCAGTTGGATTTCTTTGTTACTGAGATTCATACGATGAATGAATAATTGTGTTTAGTCGATGTTGTTCGAACGAATCTCATCACCGGAAATCTATCGATGTTCAGAATCGCTTTCAATATTTAGTGTATGAAAATTTAGCTATAATATTTTTTGCTATTTATAGGGTGATTTCATATCATTACGTTTGAATCCTTTTTTTTTCAGTTTATAACAAAATCAGTTTGAACAAACCTGTCATAGTGAAAATACCAACAAGTGTTCCTATATTTCTACCAGCCAGCATCACTTCTTCCGTATGTGCACCAACATGATCAGCTGCACATTCTTTAGCGTTCTGCAAGCATTCATTATTATACTTTTTTCTTTCGAATCGTAATTATTGTTCATCCTTAATGTATACGAAAAACTGATAATATAAAGGTGATAAGAGAAAGCTATCATGATTTCATATTAAATAATTATAATCAATATTTTTCACATCACTCCGATTTCAGTAATCAGCTAGCAACTGAAAATTGGTAACCAGTTATTTTGTCAATTATTCGGTAAGTAGCTGAACAATTGATGCCGTAATGAGAAGTTTACGATGTTGAATGATGATGAAGAGTGATGAAAAAATTTTGAAAATCTTTGTCAGCATTTTTTCATTGATATCGATATTTGTTTTCATTTTTTCTATACATTTAATCTTTGATCACTTTATGAATTCGAAAAAAAAAAGTCCAAATGCATGAGAGTTAAATAATTCTTCATAATGTAAATAAGAATTCTATTCGAAATTAGAATTATTTACTGTCGTGAGACATGAAATTTTAATTATTTTAATGAGTTCTTCTTCAGAACGAGTAGTTACCATCAGGAAGTGAAATACTGAATGAAATCCACCACAGTATCCTGTTAAGTTAATTTTAGATTGTATTAATAAACTCATCTTTATCCTCAAATAATATAAGAGATTACTCCTAAGTGACAGAAAAGCGTTCACTGCTGTGTTTTATTGCAGTACCCTGCATAATAAGGATGACAATAAACCTCATGGATCGTTAAGAAATCGAAACGTTCAGAAATTCTTGCGACTTTTTAAAAATCAATATCTATAGAAGTCACACAGTCAACAGTGTTAAACATAAGAAGGAATCGTAAGCGGTACAACGTTAACACAATCAAGCTTTCATTTTGTTTGCGTTACTAAAAGAAGAGTGGCATGCAATTTTATTTTATTCTATTTTTTGTATCTCTGTCAAAAACAACAACTATAAGAGAAAATTTTTGAAAAAAAAATTATTTTTATAACTCTGTCGTTCCACTTTACTAGGTGTTCCTCATGTCAAATTAATTCCTTTATCTTCTAATCAAATTAATTACTTTTATTGATTTTTTTCTTATTTAGCCCTAATTTAATTAAGTGATAGAGAAACAAAAGATTATCCAATTTTTTTTTCTAATAATAATAATAATATTAATAATAAAAATACTAAACAGTTATTAAACATTAAATAATGAAATGTGCAATAGAAAGATTACCTTAGTTTTTCTTCCAGCCCAAATTCCTACGACAAGAATAAGGACGTAGAAGAAAATAATGGCGATAACACCCAAGACGTCAGCCATTTCTGCTGAACGAAAAGCGTTTGATCGAAAATGTAAATTAAGAAAAAATCACCGACGATTGGAAATATCTGAACAGAGTATTGTGTAATTTTATCGTTGAAACTAAAAATGGAGGAAATCCATGTGAGGCTATTAATTATCAACGAAGTCATCTCGTCACTTATACGTAAACAACTTAATAAAACGAAAATAAAAACATAGTAAATAAATGGAATATGACAAAATAAACTACAGTGGAAGTAGATATGGGTTGGCTCATTATTATTTCTTTTGTTTTATGGTTTCCTAGAAAAACGTCTCATTACAGAGTTTCAGAGTTTTTCCGAGTTCAGTACGAGTTTCAAGATAACATCGTTCACAGAAAGTCATTGATTAATAAAATAATCAAAAGCAGGGAAATTTTGACTGGTTATGAGGAAAACGGTGGCGTTGACTTTTTTCATCAGACGATGTAAACAAGACAACAGTAAATACATCACCTATAGAAGCACTTCGATGTAAAAATTATATGGATATGTTTAAATTTTCTAGAAACACAGCACTAATACGTGCTTATAGGTGGTGATTTATCCACATCTTGAAGACATCTACTATGCTGGTAGCTGTGAAGGTGATTAATAAGTGATGACATATATGAAAACTGGACAAGTGCCAAAAAATTTAATTAGCATCGTTTACTCTCGAATACTGCAGGGAATCGTTAGTAGGTTTCTCGTGAGTTGCTTTTTTCGGATAGAAACAATAGCGGTATACTGAAATATATGCTGAAATTAGTGAGTATTGATAAGCCGAGGAAAACACAGTGGTCATCCAGAATTTAAACAGGTGTGCATAATTATAAAAACCATGCTCAATTTGAATATTTGTAGCTCTTCGTTTTTCCTCTACAGTTTTCTTACGTTTTTTTTTTGTGTTTAAAATAAATCTATTCGAAATTCTTCATGGTCATCATTCAAAAATTATTCCCTCGTGTTTTGTAGTAGTAAAAAAAGAATTTTAAACCATTCGCTAATTATTTCAACTCACTTTTTTTTTTGTTCCACTTCATACATAATCAAATTCTATTGAACTTCAATACATTCGCATGTTTTCAAAGAAATTGAAAGCGAAGAAGAAAAGAAATGAAAAGAAGCGCTCACAACATTTCACGTAAATACTTATTTTCCTTAAAATATAGTAAGGTAATTTTGTCAGATTTCCTTCGAAGAAGTGCGATTCTTCGTGAAAAAATTTCAAGAAAATCATGTGATGTTGTTTCAAATTGAAATGAAAAAGAACGCTTCGTTAGAAGGGCATGATTGCTGTGGGCGATTCTATTACGGTAATGGCACGTTATGTGAACAAAAAAAAAATCTGGCTATAAGCCTTTCGACACGAATTACTATTTAGCGATATTTTTTTTTTTGAAAAAGTGGTCATTACAGCCATTCTAGTAGATCACATAAAAAGAGTCTAGGTTAATTTTTCAATATGAAACGGATGTGTTAATAATTAGTGAATTCCAACACGAGCAATTTTCTAACGATTAAATAGTGGCAATTTTTCGTCATCACTAGGAAACAAAACATAGTCGATTTGGCTCAAAAGCACTGTTTCATGCTTGCTACAAGTCAAAGACAATTTACGATTGAATCAATAGAAGCGATGAGAAATTCTAAACGCCTTAACGAATCAGTCTATTATTAGCCAAATTATAATGCCCTGCTTTTTCTTGAATGTAAATCTATGCACGATGATAAATTACTAGGTGAGTTATTTGAGATTACTGCTAGTACAATAACTTATTCATAATCGCATACGTATTCTGAACAGATTGGCACGACGCGACAACATTAGGCGTAGGAGCAGACCAGTGAAAAATGTGGGCGGGAAATCGTTGCGAAGATGGAGAGGACTGAATAAAATATCGAACTTGGAATAGTTTTCACGATTTATGAGCACTTCATGAAATCGGAAGTGAATTATTTCTAATCGTAGCGAATAAATCCTAAATGATGATGTCATCACTAGCAATCCTCCTGCTTACTGCTCCTATTTGTCACAGCCTCTTAACAATACAGCTAATTGCTGATTGCTTTTGTCTGCTACATCTCCATGCCTTGACATTTTCATTACAAATATCTATGTAATTACGATACATGCTAGAAAAGTAGGAAAATTCTAGTTTACACTTCATTTCTAGCAATGAATAGATTTCTTTTGTCTATAATGGGTGGGTTTTTCCTAACATTTCATAAATGATCCTGATTCATTGGAGTTCATCTGCTTAAAAAGAATGACCATTCCTGAAAATCAAGCGCAAACTAAACGGCATCTGTTGCCGTAAAAAAAGATTGAAGCGAAGTCCTGATTGGGACCTCGGTGCTATATAATTTAAGTCGCAGTCTCCAATTTATATGTTGATGCCGATATTGAGCCAATTAACTCACAGAGCAGATTTACCGCTCCCACACCCACGACGATTCTCAGAAGAAACAAATTACATCGTGCTGAAAGACGACCTCCTATTACGCCGTAACAAGTTAGACATTGAGTTGTAGAAAAAGAATGAAATTGGCTCTAAATAAAAGTTTTCAAAAATAGAAATCTCCTAGAATAAGAAAAACTCGATTGGTTTAAATCAAAAGAATAAAAAAAAATTAGACCAGCAGCCAATCACATCCAACGGCAGTGAAATTAGTCAAATAAATTTTTTCTAACAACTTATGTAAAAATTCAATATTAGTGTTAAATAGAAAACCACTTGTAGCCGTACTGTACGAGTACTTCAGAAGAGGTACGAACGAGAAAAAAAAGCGATTTCAGAAAAATAAGTCGTTACAAACATAATCGCGGTTGTTGTTTCTGATAAAAAGTGTAGGTTCCGTCAAATCAAAGGCGAACGTCGGGAAAATATCTATTACATCACTGTGCTCAACAACAAACACTGTAGCGGCTTACTCTAACTCAATTTCAGGATTCGATTTATAGCAGAGCTCAGACATGTGGTGTAGACAATTTTCAGTGGTTCTCAAAAGAAAAAAAAAGAAGAAACAGCTAAAAAATAGATACTATTTATGAAAAAAATCATTCACAACTGTCTTATTTACAACATTTTCTGAACAGTAACTTATATAACCGTACTGAAAAGAAAATACTGTTTGTTGATTTATTGATTGGAAGGGTATAAATAAATGTTGATATTTGTTTCAATGATACTTTTCTTACCAAAAAACAGATTTTAATATTGATGGAGCTTACAAAATTCTCTATATGTGGTAAAAATCCGCCGTCAAATTTTCAATTAGCATCAATAGTGATGAAATAGAAAATAAGTACAACGGATAAAGAATGACCTCTCATGAATTCATATATGTGCTCATACTGTTTGATATGAGGGACGGAGTGGTGCAGGCGCCAGAGTGACACGCAAGCCCGAAAAGTTCGCAGCCGGCCCGAGGTTCATCATGTCCGCCATCCTTATATGGTTCCAGAGAGGTCTGAGCAAAATAAGCAGCACTGACTCGATGAAGAGAAATCAACTCAAGTTACTGTGTGGACTAGACTTGCATCCAACCACCTCCACGATATCACGTTGAACAAATGCGTAGGCGCATCTCGCTATAGGAGTTAATCAACGCGTTTGCTTATCTTAGCTTATGACGAAATATGGATATTTTTTTCTGTGATTTTTCAAGACTGAGAAATGAAAATAGGGGTGGTTGCATTTTTCTGTGTAGATACAAACTTTGACGGATAGCCACAAATACAGCTCACCACTTCATTTTATGTTTTGTCCAGAAGATTTCTTTCTAAGCAGCTTTGCAATAAAAGGTCATCTTAAAAAAAGATGAAAGATGGTCATAAAGATGTGGTTGCTTCTAACTAAAAAAAAAACAGGAAACAATGAAATGGGCTAAACATACTGACTCCTAAGACTTTCCTAAATAAAATTTAATAAAAAGCTCGAAATGCACGACTGAGTCGCCATGATTTAGTTGCAGACACTACAATACTCGTAATTGTATTTTATTAAGCAATGATATTACAATGTCTATAATAATGCTGGCCACAAAACTCGGAACCTCATGCAGAACTCGAACCCGTACTCACATATATCCGATCTGTTATGCTTATCACTTACACTACCGAAGCCCTCGCTCTGATCAGATCGTACCCCGTTAACGGACCTACTATAAGTGAAGCATTGAATGGTCGTAGATCAAAGGTCTCGTTAGTGGAATGTTCAAACACGGCAGGCCGGATATCTGAAAATGTGGGTTCGAGTCCCGCCTGAGGTTACGAGTTTTGCGGCCAACTCAACATAATTACAGACTGCGATAATCGCCACTTTTGTTAGAGTTCTGTTAGCGATGTGTTCTTTTCGACTTCGCTGTTAAAGAAGGTTTAATTCAACCTTAATCCCAATCTATGACACTTCGCTGGAAAATAATAAAAGTTTTTCGTTTAGAAGAACTGATTAGCCGATGGCAAGAAAACTTCGTGTTGTATTAATTCACAGAATGCAAAAAACAAGCGGATTTTCGATTTCGATCGTATAATACCAATGAATACTGGAGGAAAATTTTAAAGTACAATTATGAATCCTATCAAAATCTAGCAATACTGATATAACGCCGAACTTAAGAAGGGAAATACGACAGAATTCTTTTATATAATATGCACTGAAAATGTCAAATGGACTTCAATATTCCCAAAAATTATCATCGACCTCTTTTACTCTATCACCGTTGAAGCAAAGACACACAACAGAGGCAGAATGTTTGATTGGCACAGTTTTTGAAACGAAATTCATTAAGTGTTCAATCTCATTCGATTACACTAGTATACTCATAAGTCTCAGTTTTTTCGAAGCTTTTGAAGATGTGAATGTAGAATTGATTTCCTACAAACTACGACAAATTCGCTGATGCTTTCTGCTTATGAAAATTTTTCTTTTTAGACTTTTGAACTTATAGAAGACGTAGAAGGTAGGTATATTTTGAATAACTGCATGTGTACCTACCCAAGCATACATCATCATTCTTATGTACATGAAGTATGAGTGAAACAATTGTATAGAATAAGAGCTAAGAATAAATTCACTGAATCCACCTACGTTAAAAGATAACTATGTGTTATTTACGACTTTCTATCAGCTTCAACTATTTTGAGCTTGAAATCATCAAATACTTATAAGCATGGTTACTCTTTTATATTGTATTTCTCTTCATAAAAAAGATTTGCTTCGTTCACCCTGACAACGGTACTATCACAAATCTGATTCTGCTTGTTTTTAGTTAGCATTTTATCTCGATATTGTAGTGTTTCTTCTGACTATTAAAATTCAATAGCCATACGTAGGGAAATTCATGATGGATTCAGCAACGTAGAACGGACTGCTGTACTATCGGTGCCTAACTATTTCAGTGTTATTCAGATAATGAGCTACAAACGTAAAGTAAATTATGATATCTAAATTAGAATAACGTGTTAGCTTATACTAAGAATCAAGCTACAATTAGAATACGAAAATCAAATAGTGATGAAATAGTATAACCAAATTGTGTGTTTTCAGAGTCGTTGTCTGAATAAGGATATATCGATAAGATGCCAATTCTTTAAAGCAACGGCCAATTTCTTTCGTAATGCTGACGTCAACAGATTCTTTTACCCCGAGGGATGTGAAGAAGTATGCTTGAAGCAACGAATCACATAAGTGGAGAGTTTTCCTGATACAAGCCACATGATAGACAACAATTATTAAATGTAAATTACTTTCTCAAGCAAAATAAAGCAGCTAAATTGTTGGACGAAATCCGAGTGGCCGAGAAACCGGAGAAGGTGGCAAAGCGTCTGATTCAATTCGCTCTTCAGATAATTCACTTTGTGACACACTCGAAAAATTTTTTTCTTATTGACCATTTTATTTGTAATTTTTTCTTACTTTAAAAATTTTTCTAACACCCACGTTCAATATGGTACTTTGAAATAGAAACAAAGCTAGAAAATGAAAGTTAGAGGAAATCAAGATACTATGATGATATGAGTATAACCATTTTGGAAAGAAAATATTTTGAGTTTTCTTCAGTGGATTCCATGTTTTTTCTTGTGAAAATTAAATCTCTAAAGAGTGTGGAAAATAATGATAGACTAACAAAAGTGGAAGTTAGGAAAAAGCAAAAATCAAAAAATTGTAGCCGTTAGCTTTCGCTTGCATAGAGGAGATTAACTTATTTACACGTCAAATTAGTCAATTTTCAGAGATTGTAAATAAGGAAATCGAGCTGTGGAAAGACTAAGAGTAACGAAATCGCATGATGTGACAACAATGGAAGACATCGATTCCTCGTTGGAAGATGCTTCCCTCGAGACCACGATGCTTTCAGCTAGCTTTTCGCTAACTACCACAACGTCAAACTCCACCTGAAGATTTCACCTTGCAGTTTCTGATATCATCATGTGAAAAGGTGAAAACAGTTGTAGAACGTAACAATACGTTAGATTTGAATAGTACTGGTGTTGTTTACAACTATGAAAATCTGTCTGGTAACTAATAAATATCTTCTTGTTGAAATCTAGAGAAATCTAATGCAAGCTGCTGTGTTATAGAAGATAATAAATATGTAAACATAATGAAAATCAGTTTCGCTAACTATTCAAGAACGCGATTGTTTTACGAAAACTGGTGTTTTAGCGACAAGCAGTGTATCTCCATTTCAACATAACATAAATAATTATGATAAATAAAATTCATTAGCTTTTTATTTGTTTTATTGACTATCTTTAGAAATTCGTTTATTAAAACATAATCTTTCATCGTGTATATTTCCTTTTAGCATTTATAAAAGGGTAGCAGTTCTTTTTTTGAAAATCCTCACCAATATCATATTGATGCAAGTGAGCAGATTTGCTTTAATACTACAACAATAACGAGAATGAATTTTGAGGTGAATACCCTCTTAGTTGTGTACCGCATTGCTGATGTTATAAAGATAATGGCTCCGAGCAAAAATAATAAGAATTGGTTTTAAGACGAATACGTAATCGAAAATTGTTGTCCTCACTTCTCGTCCGTTATTCATTCAAATTGCATGATTAACTGATCAGTTGCAACAACAAATACATAATAACATACTACAAAAAAAAATGAAACCTTAAATTCACACAACATAAATACGCACAATATTTGATTATTCTTACAAATATGCAGATTATATCCTGCGCGTCTATCAAACGAATATCCTACAATCAAATTACTAGAAACCACATACTAAAAGAAAATCGTTAACAAAGTAGTACTGGAGTGCTTGACAGCTAACTGTGGCAACTACCGCTGCAAAACTCATAAATAAATGCTATAAACCATACAACACTGAAAGTATGCTTTATTTTTTAATTGCTAAATGAGGTTAAAATCTATCGAATCGTTTTGACACACGATAATGACAAATTATTGATTTAACGCTAATAAACAAACAACTAACAACTTACATATGAGCGATAAATACCGTAATAATCATTATAGCCTAGTGAATATCAATTAAACTCTGATATTAAAATCTGTTGGATTTGTCGACTTCCACAATGCTTCCTATACTAGAACTCCAATGAACATCGAAGAGTTATGTTATTTTAGTTACAAGAACACAGAAAATACAAGCATCATCTGACCAAAGTATCTGAGTTAAAATAAAGCTCCTAACAACGCTTTGTATTTCCTCTCTATGCAAGTAAGCCAATAAATGATGCATTCGTCTATTGGATTTCTTTTTTCAGCTTAAGTCAGCCTTGTCTGTGCAGGTAAAGTGTCAAAACTCAATTAACTCTACTCAACAGTGAATATCAACCCGCTTTCAATAGATGGTACAACCTATCTACTATTATTTAAAAACGTTTGCGACTTGATAAACATCCTGGTGCTAAAAGGTGGCCCAATCGATGAGTGGCCAGTCTTTCCGGAATAGCTCGATTAGACGACTTTGTTAAAACTCATCTCATGCATCATATAAATAACTTATGCAGATGAAAATCTTGTTTTGAGACCAACCAAGCAAGGAATAGTACGCGATTGAAACAATGTGAAAATTCAGGTCATGTCGCGCACATGGACATGAAATTCTATGAAAAATATACGCACTTAATAGTGTAAAACACAGTTAGATGAAAGAGATTGTTGAAGGCCACCTCGCAATAAACCAGCTTGGATGAAATGCAACGACATCATCCAGAGGCCACGCCATTTGGCTTTCACATCGAAAAAGTTTAAGTTTATTCACCAAACAATCATTGTGAACCTTATATTTCTAGCTTACATTCAAAAACTCCTCGACGAAGAGAATATAAGTACAAGCACTGACGCAGTCTATCCCTCTATGGAGATGTGATTCATAGCCGATAGTTTGGTGTTGGAATGCAAGCAGTTTATGCAAAGGCTAGAGATGACCAGTCCTATACCAATTCAATGTTACCTATCTTCCCAGATAATTATAGATAAGATTTGCATAATTCTGTGGGACGGGAGACTTGATTTACGTGAGAGCGAGCTTAAACTTAGGCATATGATGCAGCCTTACGTATCATCTCAGCCACTCCCTACCACCCCGTTACTCGGCCTTTCATTACGTTGAAATCTAAGAAAATATCGTAAAAAAGTATAAAGATGATTCGAGACATTCATTTAGCGCAAAGACAGAAAAAAAGATGATTACAATGATTTACCAGAACTACCACGCGATCCACGGATCTCCCTCGCTGAGGGATCTCAAGCCGGTTAGTCGCGAGGCTACGTGGCGCGACCCCAGGTGGAGGATAGGGGGTGAATCGCGGACCAAAAGCGACTGTGTACTTGCCTTGAGACGCGGGTGGATTCATAGGATGGACTCCTTGATTCTGCTGTGCTGGTCGACTCATACCTTCTGTATGCACATAGTAACATTTATGTATGCGTACGTACTTGTGCTTATGTGTATATAGATTGTATCCTGCTTGTCGATTTGGCCAAAAGCCCGCAGTCGAATGACTAGGAAGTACACGGGAGGCGGTTAGGGGTCGCCTCCAACAAATAAACTCCAGTC
>KN716470.1:110221-121214 GCA_000816705.1 Dictyocaulus viviparus | reverse complement strand
TTTTTCAATTATAAATGAATAACGTTGCTCAGTAGACTCAGACAAATCGTAGAATTGAGTCTAATGAGTTTCAGGGCACACATTTTGTTCGATGTGTGAAGCCGAACTCGTTTATGAGACCACGTGTGTGTGATGGTGCAGCGATTCTGTCACAGCTTAAATGCGCTGGTATGACAAGCGTATTGAAATTAATGAAAAAAGGATTTCCGTCAAGGTAATGATGTGGATGATGATGTTCATGTTCTAGAAGGAGTCACATATTCTAACTTTGTGCAACACTTACAACTTGAAAGGTGATAGTTTTATTGACATCATATAAGTATAACAAATGAGGGCCAGATAATGCTTAACGGGACAAACTGTCCTAGAAAAGGAGGTGAAGTTTAGCCATAACAGAACCATGCACACATCTAAAAAAATGCTTCATATGTTGCTGTTAGGGTATTTGTTTCCACAATAACTATCGCTTCATTGACCCCCTTCACTTTTCCTGAAATTATGGTAGATTTCTTCTTGGCAACTGAAGCAAACTGAGGACTGACGTTTTTAATAACGTTGCATGTCTAGACAGAATACTTGGTCCACATATTGATGCCGAAAAAATTTTCATAAATTGGCAGAGAATAGATCTAGAAATCAAATCAATAAATCCAATCGATCAATAAATAAAACAAATCAATAAAGAATAAATCTTCAATGGCAATCTATTTCTTTCAAGTATTTCTTCTTATATTTCACATTTGAGGACATCATTTGCTGATCTTTACGAGATGTATCGATGTCAATTACCTCCGGATTTGGCTCGTTTGGATCCACGTTTGTTCTGCAAAGTGAGTTAATCCAACATTAAGCCATCCTAACTTATTGATCTTTGTGTATTTTCTTTTTGAAAAGCTTAAAAATCAAAGCTCAACCACGACACTCAAACTGTCTTACACATCACAGAACTCGAAATTGTTTGTTTTAAAGTTGTAAATTGTTTTATTTTTTTGACTCGATGTGTTCTATGATCGTCGAAAAGCTTTCCAACATTACCATTCTAATTGATTTTTGTGTTTAAGTGCTTATTCCACGCTCTTGGATTGAACAACATTGATTATAAATTCGGTCAAACAAAAGTGTTCTTCAAACCAGGAAAATTCGCTGAGTTTGATCAGGTTAATTCTCACCTCATAAGGCTCTATGTGCATTCATCATAGTCGATGAGCATTTGATGAGCATTTCAATTCATTACTGCAGTTACTCCGTCGTGATCCAGCTCATGTGAAAGTGTTGGTCGAGAAGGTGCGATCGTGGCTGCTTAAAGCTCGATGGAGGAAGGCACAATACGGAGCATGGAGTGTCATAAAGCGTAAATTTGTTCAATTTTCCTCTGAACCTCATTCATATTTTGTTTTCTATGATTTAATTAATTTCATCTCTATTCAAAATTTCATTCCTCAGCACCGCTCCGGTTGGTTTTTGATACCTCATTCGATTTAGAAAAAAAAATTTCATTTTGAGGAAAATTAGTTTACTCGTCGTGTATCATTTTGATATGACTGAAATCTTATAAAGTGATATAAACATAATTAAATTTGCTTAAGTGTATCGATTAGAAAATTTATGCTTAACTTATGTAGTAGTATTACTCTATCAATACTAGTGATCTCTTTTAAAAAGAAATCAAATTGAAATGTCACATTGTTAGCGAGTACGAGGTGAGGAAACATGAGGAAACAATTTACATCTCTGTCATAGCGGAGACATTTCTATGGAAATGGTCTCTACTACATTTAATTATCTCTTCCACTATGTGTTTATCGACGGAAACTCGGCGGTTTCTTTATTGATGAGATGTAGACATTTTTCATTTTCAGCTTTATCCTCAAATCCCTCCCCCACCGCCTTTTTTTCCTTGCATTCTTTCCGGCATGGTTGTGTTTAAAGCCTTGAATTATTAGCGTCAATCTGGATTCATGATGAAGAAACGAAATTTTAATTTTTGGATTCATCAACATGGAGGACGAGCATTCGGCTGAGCTCATTATTTCTCTGTTCCCAATAAATAATATGTTTTCTGCCTACACATTAATGCTCATCTCCTATCTAGTTTAGTTAATGCATAACAATTTTATGGCTTTTTTTCCTCGTGAGGGAAAAAACGAATTTTGCATATGAGATTAGAACTGAAATGTTCTGTCAAAAATTCGAAAGAACAGTGCCGCTGAAGTCGGCTGGTCCAGCTTGTAGCGATTTGCTTGTTCGTGCTCGTTGTTAATTTGAAAGCTCAATTTTTTCATAGCCAGGTTATTTTTAATATCGATCGCCAATTATTAAGATATTTCAATCGATTTAAGCATCATTTTCAAGGACTGCTTCAATTCACATGCATGTAATACACCAATTTTTGTCTTTCTTTGGTTATCGATCAATCCGCAGTCAAAATATTCGTATCGCAAAGCTCTGTAATGAATTCAGGTTGTTTGAGGAACAGACGAAGTATCATACAAGCTTTTTCCGAAAAAAAATATAGAGATTCCCCATGATGTACTACGGTATGTACTACCCAAGTCGTAGAAGTTTAGTTAGTAGATCAACACATAGAGATAGAGTTGAAATATTGGAATAGAACTCATCTCGATAGCGTCAACAATGCTCTAAGAGTTATTATACGGTAATAGTTCGTCGATCCATAACCTCGACAAAGATTTCTTCATAAACCTCGTTTTTGTGGAGGTCGATTAACGCAAAAACGGCTTACATTTTAGACTTCGAGTAATAAGATAACTCACGTCTCGATGCACTCTTGTTGTTCACCCGTCCAATTAACGCTGTCATCCAAAATAGGCAAAAAGCCAAAAAAAATTTTCTAATATAGGGCGAAAGGAAAAGGAAAACATGTGAGTTATTAACGAGGTCGACTATGGAACTCATCTTGTGAGCTTTTTCGATGAACGCTTTTACTGTTGCGATTAATTTAAGCATTAAGTCCGTTGCTTTGCAAAATAAACAAATAGGTTATTTAGGCCTGCAGTGTTCTTTTCTTTTCTCCTCATTTTTGATCTTGATTGATTTCCTCTTACGATATCAACGAATTTTCTGCGTTCTTTCTACGTCATCTAACATCGCCTTTTTTTCTGCCCAATTCTTTTTTTTTTCATAAAAATAAATGGTTGTTAATCGATACGAAGGAATTTTTCTAATCGAATGAATCAATATACAAATAACAGCTGACATAATCGATAAAATATCGATCGAAATTTTGTCAATACGGCGATCGAACCATCGATTATTTCAGCACCGATGACGGTTCATTACATTTCTTCTATACTGCAATTCTGAATAACATTTAAAGAAGAAGCTCTAAGTAAAACTATTAAACTATTCAATATTTTCAATATAGAATCAATTTCACTTCAGACTACTGTAGTATTCATAAACTAAATTGAGTTCGAGAACTCATTCGGTTTCTAATAGAATAATTTCGACGCCAACACCGATTTTTTAATCGAATTTTTCTAGTTCCTTTTTTTCCTCTACTCGTAGAAACTCAACAACATTTGATTAACTTAACTGTGAGTAGAATGAATAGAGTTGAGGTCTAAACTGAGGAAATATTACTAACATTTTTCACTTTATAGAAAACATTGGAGGAAAATGCATTTGTAAATCAAGTAAAAATACTAGTAGGAATAAATATCAAAGCCTAATACATATGTAACATTAAAGTTTCAATCATGGATGGAGAAATTTCATCTGGTTTTTAATTTGACGCAAATTCTAATGAGTATGCAAAACAACACGATACGCAGGTTCGAATCCGTTCCCATGCGAAAACTATGCAGCTTTCATCGTTCGGTGATAAGTTTTCATTGATAGAAGAATAATCTGGCTCGTTAAGCAGGCATTGATTTGATAAAAAAGACTGATCAATGTAGTTCAATTGAACAATTGACCACACGTAATGAATCCATTTAAGTCAACGACCTCATGAGGAAAACAAATGTGTGTCGAATCTCCACAGAGAGGTAGTGAATGACGACACAGCTTATCATTATTTGTTGTGAAAACATGAATAATGAGTAGAGATATTGTTAACAATGATAATGCATAATATTATCATTATTACTATTGACACAATAATTAGACGACTATAAGAATACCAATCGAAAAAAAACGTTCACTACCGTATTAAATCAGTCAATAGATCAAAAAACTACTAGTTATCGCCGACCGCTTACCGAACCTCAGAAACAACTGTTACGTTTTCAATTAATTCAGTTTATTTCTATTCGCTTAGAGTCAAGGAATTCTTTCTCTCCGTAAGACTGTTGTCTTATAAAACATATGGAGAGCGAATGAGGTGACCTCTTAAGGATTGCTTGAAGCCTAAATTGCTTAATCGATATGTATGACTTCTAGAGTGAGTATTGAGATGAGTGCTTGTTTTTTATTACTCGACGCAGTTCCTCTGCTTCGTTTACACTCCAATAATAATAATGTGGATGTATTTTATTCTATGAATTTTGCAACAGAAAAGCTTTTACCTCATGAGTCCTCAGTTGTTGTCAAATGGATAATCCGAGTCTAAATGAAAATTGAACAATTACTGCTCAATTAGAATTATTGCCGGCTTCATTTATTTATTATTTATTACCTGCTTCAATTCATTACTCATTGTCGAATCAGAAAAAAAAACTATTAATAAAAGTACTAGTACTATCCAATCAGTAAGAAAAAAAAAGCTATAAATTTTCTTTAATTTATATTTTTATTCTACAATTATTGTAATTGTATTATAAATCAATACAATTATTATTATAAATTATATTATTCATTCAACAATTTTCTCTTATTCGTTATCTGAGTAATGTAAACGTATTTTGAATATCGATTAACCTGTTACCATTGAAAAATAACTCGATGAGTCTTAACCTCCTATTGAGCAGTATCCGATTATTTGATTCTTAAAATCCGAAGGGGCTCAGTGGCTTAGTGGTGGAGGTGCCGCAGTGACACGCAGGCACAAATCAGTTCGCGGGCACCCCCCAGTCCTACCAAGCCCGCCATCCCTCCGGGGTCGGTGAATTGGTACCGGAGGAATCTGGGTAAGATAACTGGCACTGACTTGGTGAAGAGTGGTCAACTGAAGTCATTGTATAGACCAGGCACGTATTCAACCACCTCCACGATATCACGTTGAACATGAATGCGTTGGCGCATCCCGCCCCAAGGGATTGATCAACGCCAACAATTATCTTATCTTATTATCTGAAATCCGAAGGCTTCCCAGTCTAAGCAGTATTCTTTGTACATCACATCACACTACCGTAATCGTGTCGAACACGTACGAGTCAATGAAGCTTCAAGTAGTTTGCCCTCCTCTTCAGAGAAGTTATGGAAAAATTCATTTCACAATTCTACTAGTAATAACTCTTCAGTTGTACTCATATTGATCGGTTATCCTCTTTAACTTAATTTAGTAAAATTAGTATCATTCCCATTGTTCAGATTTCCATAAAACTGCTCCGACTATGAAAGCGATAAAAAAAAACGAGGAGATCTAGAAAACTTTTTTAAATGTTTTTTTTCCGTTTCTAATATATTTTCTTAGTTTCATATGTATCTATGTGGGAAATATTTACATTAGGGAGGAACACTTTGATATTTTAAAATTCTGAAATATTATTCAGTGTAGTCATATTCGTACTTTTATTTTATTTTGCAATGATATTATATTGTCCATAGTTGTGCTGAGATGGCCGAAGAACTCGGGATGGCTCAGGGTGTCCTCACATCAAGACTGAAATTCCACCGTGAGCACACGGGACATCCGCCACACGACAAGCATATGGGGCATTCGCCCATGCACCACACCACATCGGTGCTCGAAGTATTTACAAACACTTCAATAGCGAAATTCCACAGCGTGTGTGTAAGCCATGAGCCACGCCACTCACCGTTCTAACAAACACCTCTCATCGTTCAAATTTAACCAGAGACACCGCATGACACTCTTCATGCCGTATCGGCGCCCAGCAGATTACCAACCACCCTAATGGCGAAATTGCACTTCAGGGGTGTGTAGCATGTGCCCCGCCGCCCAGCATTTTATCGAAGATCTCTCATATGTCATTTTCAACTGATAAACCGTATGGCAACCGCCATGCCATATCGGACAAACTTTGAGCAGTCAACGACTACCCTGACGGAGGGAGCTCAGCGCCCTTGCTTTGCAACACCTGATTAACGTTTTCATATTTTTGACGCTATCACGTCGAGACATGCAAAACATACCCGCTAATGGGCATGCGTCTTATCCCGCCCTCATAGGTATAAAACATGGATCCATAATACACGTCAAAAATTTTCATTGCATATTGGAAGCCTAAGCCGAAGCCTAATACCGACAACACACGCACCCGCCACATCACATTCGACGTCTGGTTCTTCTACAAACACCTCTCAACTGTGAAATTTCACAGCCAACTTTAAGGGAAATATAGCGAATCACTATAGAGCAACGGTACAGTTATGGCGCGTACTGCAGTGGTTTCAAGTGAAACAGTGGTTTTTTGCAAGCCAACCCCTTCAAGGTAGGTGAATTTTACTGGCTTTCTGTAAATCTGGGACATCACCGACGATACCGAAATTCAAGCGGTAGTTAGGTTCGAAGGACTTTTAGTGATTTTCTACACGTAGGCGAAAAAATAGAGCAACATCCCCTACATAATAAATATCAGTCGAATTGACGCATAAACAAAATATAAATAGACGTTAAACAATTTCTTATGCTTAATAAAGCATGAGTATAAAGCAATAAACAAAAACAAATGAAAATAAGTAAAAGAATATGAATAAGGGACGAAAATAAAGAAACAAAAATAAACATTAAAGTTTTGTGTCATAAATATAAAGTATAGGGCATAGGCTTAGGCATATTAGGCTCAGGCTTATCCTATCAAACTAACACTGTATTGGTGAAGAGTGGTCAACTGAATTTACTATATAGACCTGGATCGCATCTAACTCCTTCTACTATGTCACGTTGAATAGGAATGCGTAGGCGCATCCCTTACAAGGGATCGATCGACAGCCAAAGCTCATCCCTCCTTATCTTATTTATATATATATATATATATATATATATATATATACTTACTTGTCACAGCTAACATGTTAAGTTTGAGAATAGTAGGATTATCATTCATTGATGCTCCCGTGATTAGGTATGACTGCAAAATGTTTACACGATAAACGCAGATGTCCATTGTGCTTCTCTCAGTCCCGAAAGAAAAAAAATGACAATCGTAGTTGTTTCATGTCGTTTGATGATCCGTTGAGGTATAAGGTTATAACACGTATCATTTATGCCTCTAAACTCGTTTGTGTTTCTGAAATTGCTTTTACATCACTCTATATGCTTCTTCAATATTGTCGTATAGCCTGTATAATCCGATCTCCAAAAGCTTAGTGGAAATCGTTTCATGCGTTGTTCTCCCCTTTTAATTAGATTAGTATTAGCCACTCCGTAAAGCCGTTTATGGTTGCATGTGCTCGTTTTGAATATTTTGGTTTTAATATCGGTAAATATGCTGTGGGGCCGCAAAACTTGGAGCGTTACACAGTACTGGAATCCGTACCTACACCTACAAATATCCCGTCTGCCATGCTGATCAGGCCCTTGCTCTACGAAATAAAATAACATCACGATTATATCTAAAATTTCGGGTTATCCAGCAGTTATCAGGTTAACTGAACGCAACCCCGATATCGGCTCACCAGATCGTATCCATTAGCGGGCGAGTGCTGATAATGGTACCCACTTACTACAAGTGAAGCATTGAGTTTCGCATAGCAAGGGCCTCGGTAGTGTAATGGATCAGCACGGCAGCCAGGATATCTGAAAGTGCGGGTTCGAGTCCCACCTAAGGTTCCAAGTTTTGCGGCCATCTCAGCACAACTATGGACAATATTCAGTGTAGGTTCATGTAAATGTAGGGCTGATATACCTATGTTGTTGACGTACGTTCTACTGCAAACATTTTCCATTACAGCTGAATGGAAAACAAGGTAATCGATTTTTGTGGCAAGTAACTAAGAAAAAGAACTAGAGGTAGTACTATATGTAAAAAATAGTTGAAATTGTAGTTGAAATTTGTGGTTGAATGGAAATTGCCAAAAATCAGTAGTTGTTTGTGTTTTGTGCAGCTTTTGATGAATTGAGTTAAGATTTTTGGTGTAGATATCCTCATCATCAGATGAGAGTGCAATCACTTACCTCAAAATCGGTTAACTGAACTATTGACCAACATTTATAACTTTACAACTTTTATATTTATAATAATATAAAAAGATCAGTAATAGCAGTACACAATTGGATAGCATTATGAACTCATGATGAATTCATAGAAATTAATCGATTAAGATTAAGTAAAAAACATAATTCAAATTTCGCTCTTCTCATGCGATCTTTGATGTAGGAAGGAGTATAGCTAGAAACTATGAGAGATGTTGGTTTGGTAGAGTTTCCAATACTTGCTCTCTGTCAGACTATCCGAGGAGACTACCTCAACGATCATAAGATAAGATTTTGATAATCGCTATCGATCTATCTCTCTTGTGTACATTTGTCCATTTTTTTTCATTATATTATGGAGGTTTTTGAGAGAGAGTGGTCTATACATTGACCTGGAATGACCAGTCCTCTATCTTTAACTCTGTCATATCATTCTGTTTCTTATCAACGACCTCTAAGGGATAGAAGATTCTATTTGCACAGTCGCCGACTCGATCTTGCTTCCTCTGCTTCATGTTGATGTATCACTACGGCTCGTCCTACCATTGCACTATTTGTTTACAAGTTGCATAACTTCAAATATATTTCAATACTATGTTTTACTCCAATTATGCAAAATTCATAGAAATAGTTTCGGTTGATTAGATGACATCCGGCTCCTTTGTTTACTGATATCCGAAGTATTTCTTCCTTACTCTTCCGAGAAATCTCGTCCTCCGTAGATTCTTTGTTATCTGTAAATTCGATCTTCGATGAGGTACACTTCATTTCATTTTGTTTTCATCTATATTTTCAATCTGAAACAATCACGAAGCAAACAATCTGAAGAATTTTTAGATCATCGCTTAATTTCTATCAGAATGGGATTTCTGTCGTGGAGAAAAAAAAACTTTCATCCAACTGAATTCAATAAATTCATTTCATTTCATTTTATAGCCGGAGGGAGCGAAAGGTTTTCTAGCGAGGAAAAAATTCTATTGTGGCTTCGTCACACGTCGCTTTAACTGAAATGTTTCATTTGAGAAGTTTTTTTCCACTTAGAAACGAAAATTTGACGTTTTTGTTCTTTGATCATTCAATGTAAACTTTATTTTAAATGACCACATAATCAATGTGTATTATTTTCGAACACTACATTTCCCTATTGTTTATCGATTAGTATTTATCGATTTTTTGTAGGAAACTGTGCTTGATACTTTATTGAATTTTCAAAAACCTTTCAAACTTCGGTCAACAATGACTATCGTTTTTTTCCTACATCTAATCCAATTTGTCTTTTTCACATACAAATTTTGAGGAAACTATATGCTGTTGACTCAGAATTTCACTCATTTTCTCTGAGTTTTGCTATTTTAGTGGCTAGAAAAATCACCTATCGAGTCGCGCTCATTATAAAAATCCAATCGAACATTCGTGGCTTCATCGTTCGCAAGCAGTTCAAACCGAGGTACGTCTTTTTTCCTCTACACACCAAATGATTTCTTTTTGAATGAACATTTCCTCAATGACTCGAGATGAAGCGATTTCTTCAGTATAGGTAGGAAATTCATTAAAAACCTTACTCAATCGTCAGCCACCCATTACATAGTTATTAACCTTGTAGTGAGTTAACCTTATCAACCTCGAAGTGAGTATCAATTTTGTGATCAATTCTTTTAGGGACACTTAGTCCTATTATAAAGCTTTTCAGCTTTTTTTTCTCAGTTTTATCAAACTTAGTAAACTCAATAAAAAAGCTCAAAAAGGTGATTGAATAAACATTGGACTTTTTCTAAAATATAAAGTGACGAGAAATGATTTTAAAATTGAGGATCGAAAATTCAAAAATCAAACTATGAACATCTACCAAACGTATTCAGTCATCTGTAGTTAGTCTTCTAGTAAGTTCTACTATTTCTGCATCCATAAAGTTTGCCTGGAGCATTGAAATATTCAAACGTTACGATAATCGCTACCTCTGCTTTTCTTTTTCTGAGTTAGTCTTTAACACGATGAGTTTTCTATTTCAAGTTGAGGTTTTTTTGTCATTCCAAAGCTATTTTGTGCGTGTTGCTTTTTCCTCACTCTTTCTCGAAATAGCTATACCTGTTTTATTGATTGATTTCGGTTTCTTAGATTCTGACAAAAGTAGCCTCAGGCATTTTTGAAAGCATCATAATGGTTTTTGAAAGACTTACTATGTAAGGAATAATGATGTAAAATTTAATGGATCTTGTTGACCTGTTGACTTATAAGTTTCATAACACGAACTAGTTTCCTTCATTTCATTTCACATGTATACATAGTAAACAAATAAACAAATATACAAATTATTTTGTTTCATATGTAGATTAATCCTTTATAGAAAAATTAAATATTGGCTATATCATCGTTTCACAATCATACCATAGTTTTTTTCTATAGTGATCATTTTTATTTTCAATACATGAATATTCTTCTAATGCTTTTTCTTTCTTTGATCTTTTTATGATCGCGAGGAAAAAAAGGACTTTTCACTCCACATTAATGAGAGCTGCAAGTTTTCTAAACTGTGAGTCTAAAGAGTTCTGATCTGACCGAGTCAAACAGCCGAGTCATAGCATTAGCGTCATCATTCCATTTTAATCAAATGCACTTCTATACAGTCCGATACAAAATACAAACGATCTCTGCAAAGTGACTCTGTCGCTGCTCTGCATGCTCATTGACCTATACAGATTTTTCAAATGATTG
>KN716470.1:92150-103819 GCA_000816705.1 Dictyocaulus viviparus | reverse complement strand
GATCAACTCACTGCGAGTGGGCGGAACTCATTAATCTGAAATTTTCATTACAAAACACATACGCTAATCGTATTTCGGATTTTCCCAGACAAATAAGTTGAGGTGCAAATCAATACTTATTTTTTGCACGAGTGAAATTAATCCCGATAAGTCGTGGCGTTGTTGCTGTTAAGCAGTTGACTCAAACTCGTAATTGACTTTCCAATAATTACTGGATTTAATGTACTCATTGTTCATCCATAAGACCGGTTCATACTCAAGTGATTTGCTATTAAACGGAAATAAATCGATTATCATGATAGGGGAGTCTTCGGAAAATCGAGTGTCCTCTTCAACGTTGTCCTCCCAAATGTTTTCATGTTCACCTCAGTACTTTTTCTTGCCAGATCAAAGGAATTAAAAAATCTAAGTATGTAAGGAACAAATAATTACCATTGAAGTCAAAATGATTTTGTAATTTTTAAAAAATTTTTTCGTTCAAAAAGTACTAATGGAGGGCGCAGTGGCGCAGTGGTACAGTGACACCCAGGCCTCGTCCGCCCTGCGGGCCTACCGAGCCTGTCATCACTTCGAGGTTGGTGAATTGATATCAGAAGAATCTGGGCAGGATAGGTAGCACAGACTTGGTGAGGAGTGCTCAACTCACGTCAATCACTCAATCATCTCACGTTGAACTGAATGCCTATGCGCATCCCTCCACATGGAGTTGCTCAACGTCAGAACATATCTTATTTTTTATCGCTTTTGAGTTGTATTAATAGAATATCCGAAGAATTACATTGAATACGACTGTCAAAATAGGTAAAAGCTTTTTCGCATCGTCATTGTGCTTGAGTACGATGTGACTCGTCCAACTGGAGTCCTTCCTCTTTGATCAATGTATATATTGGTATTACATTTATAGGAATTTCTTTCATTGATGATTTGTTACTAACTTCTTTATAACCTCCATATTTTAGAGAGCTTTTCTTGTATAAATTACCTACTACGGTTTTTCTTTCGAGTTATTGATTGCTATTGAATAGAATCTATGGGATGATCAATTATTTGTCATTACAGACTTGATCTCTACCGAAAAGCATTGAATCTGTTGGATCGATCGAATGAAATGATGTCGGTGATCAAACAATTGCAACCAAGTGGTCGTGAGAAGTGGTCGCAAGAAGTTCGTGACACGACGAGAAGCCTCGAAAATCTTGTCGACAACGTTCGTCGTGTAAGTGTCTACTTATGTTTTAGTAGAAATGCCACTACCATTCTACTAAACGTTCCATATAAATTTGATAGTACTGAAAATTTTCATCAATTGTTAATACACGAAATTTCGAAAAGCTGTATCTAACAATTGAGGTTCAATGAATAAAGTCGCATCGATAATGATGATCGGTGAGAAGAAGCTGGTCTTCCTCTCAGAAAGAAGAAAATCAATATCTATAGTTTCTTCATAATCATTTGATCACTACATCGTATTTTATAGTTGTTCATAGCAATTTAGTTCTTCGTCGAGAACTTGCTATTCGTAAAATTTGAATATTAACAATTCCTAGGAATTTGAATACTGTTAGACAATCACATGATGAGTGAAAATCAGTTCGATTGAATTTTGAGTGTTTCCAGAGTACTCAAATCGAATTTGAGGTGGATCGTGCAATGTCCTGCTACGAGCAGTGTGTAAAACGTGTAGACAATACGATCTTACAATTAAAGTAATTTCTTTATTTATTTATTTTTAATGTGAAATACTCGAAAACGTTCTTTGCATATTTTACTTAATTGCTGACTTGATTGTTTCAGCTGACTTTTTTTTTTCTTGATTTCCTCAATCTTTCCTCTAGATATTTTCGGTGCTTTGAAATTTCACTCGTGCTTCACTATTTATAGAAAACAACTAGTTTACGATGAGCAACAAAAACGTCTTCATGAAATCGAAAAGAGACGTCAAAAAGAAGAAGAAGAAGAAGCAAGAAAACGTGAAGAAGAAGAACGTATCGGACAAGAGAAGCAACAGTAAGTCTTTTGATTAATTATTACCGTAATCGACCTCTGCTGTCAATTTCCCTCCGTCGCATCACTCCTGACGTCGTCATCGTCATTGTCGCTATCGATGTTGATGTGTCGATAAATAGCTTTATCGTTAGCTTTGCATTTTTATAATATTAATCACTCTGATATTTGCTTAGATATCCTTTATGTGCTTATACTTAATATCATTTTAGTAATAATATTAATAATTCACTATGATACTGATACCTCACAGTTTCGAGTTAGGCATCGAACGCGAGCATCAGGCGGAATTCGCGTCCGTTGCGAATAAAAGTATTTTGCTATCTTGGAAACATCATTGCAACGATCTAAGAGATATCATTGTGAGTGATTACAAGACTTCAACCTCATTATGACTCGTATGTTGTCATGATCGAAATGATATTTACGAATACAGTAAATTCCACTTACATCAATGGATTTCTTTTGAATAGCCTTATAACATTTTTTCATTCTTAGATATCTTTTAGCTCTTTGATGCTCTTAATGTAGTACGTCTTACAAAGAAAATCACTTTTTAAGCGTCCACAAAACACATAGCATACAAACTCGTGAGTGAGTTTACCTGTTGAGGAATTATCGCCATTGATAAACATGAGGACATGACACCTGAACGTTATCAGAAGTCCTCCAATATGAAAACTATTAGAGTAAACAGGAAGGATGTTAGTGTGGACGAGATATCACGAACTTTATTGGAACCAACATTTTACTGTAGTTTATAGTATTTTTAATATACAATAAGAATTAATATGGTATTTTCTAAAGACACGATTTGAAAAAAGCACACAAAAAGAAGAAATTTGGGCGGGACTCGAATTGAATTGTTGCATGACTATGCTGAAAAAAACGTTTATTAAATTGAAGCCGTTAAGCTTATGTAGTTTGCAAATTTTCTGACTCACCGATTTCATCCTTTAGATTAGACCTTCTCATAGTAGATGATCAGTGATTACTGTAGAAAACTGGTCAAAAACGAAAGTGTTATAGAAGCTTTAAGAAACTAAGGGAATGAAAGTTCAATCCTAGCCGGAGATTCCAAGTTTTTCGGCTAACTCAGGATCATTGGGGATATTAGAACAATATTGTTAATTATCATTGTTAATAGAAAATAGAAATACCAAAAGGATACTATTGTACTACCCTCAACATCGGATAGAAAAACTCGTCCACGAAGATTGGACTCATGATGTTTCAGAGGAATTACACAACACTTCAATATTGGCCTCATTGACATTTTTTGTCAAATGTCTAGTTTTTATATTGCAATGTTCGCCCTCGGTGATTGAATAATGAGTTAGAAACATTGAATTTGTCACTCATAATAAGATTAGATATAAGCTTTGGCGTTGATCAATATCTTGTGGCGGAATGCGCCTACTCATTCGTTTTCAACGTGATTATCGTGGAGGTAGTTGAATGAGAGCCTGGTCTATATCATGACTTGAGTCGAGCACTCTTCACCAAGTCAGTGATAGTTATCTTATCCAAATTTTTCCTGTATTTAATTTACCGACTCCGAAGGTCCGGCGGGCTTGGTAGGCCTTAGGGAGTTGCAGCGAATCTGGTTCAGGCCTGCCTGTCACTGTCGCGCCTCCAACACTGAACCACTGCGTCCTCGATAACTCATAATACCCGGATAATTTCCGGAGGAGTTGAGTACTAATGATAGGATGAACCTTGCTAATGCCAATACTTAAAGACGAAAATTTGTTAGCATTTTTAGTCAGAATTCATTCGAAATGCATTTTCATCCTGTAGACTGATTATGTATCATATGATAATAAATTTTTTTTGAATTAAAACTGAAAAATTAGCACAAATGTTTCTTTTGAGCTGATAAATATTATTGCTCGAGAGAAGGGTGCAAAGGTAATTTCCTCATGGCATCGGTAGGAAATCGATAGTGATGCAATACAGAGACTGTTCATAATGAGGAGAGTGGCGACTTTATGGACGAGAAGCATCCTATAGAAATATTAGTGTGTTCTTCATTATGTAAGCAGCTCAACACCAATAATCCTTTCATACAGCAATCTAAGCAGTGTTAATAACTCGTTGCTAGATGAAACCTCAGGCGATTAAGTAAACATTGTGTGGCTCTTCAGAAACTAAAACCTGAGCATCTAGTGTCTCTACTATGGATTATAGAAATTGCCCTATTACAGTATTTTGATTTGTTTCCATTTTATGAGCTATATCTACGTTATTTAATAATTCTCACAAGGGTTGCATGGTACAGTGGTGGAGACCGTACAATGATATGGATATCGAAATTAGGTTCGCGACCGTATCCAGGTAAATTGTGCCCGCAGTACCTCCGGTGTCAGTGAATTAGTACTGGGGAAATCTGGGGAGGATGAACAAAACGGGCTTGGTGTAAAGTGGTCAATTTAAGTGACTGTATAGACTAGGCATATGGCATTCAAACACCTCCACGATATGACGTTGAACACGAATGCGTGGGAGCATTGAGCTACAAGGAATTGATCAACGCCAGAGCTCATCTTATCCTCTTATGATTCTCAATTAATCACCAATGCTAGTGGAATAGTCATTTTAATTTAAGCGTTAACGTGTAATGTTGTCTGTTTTCATTTCTCGTCGTTAGTTTACGTGCTTCAATTTCATCTACCAGTTCTTTTTTAACAGATAAAAAGCTTAATTCAAGCTCAATCGCGTTATATGTTTAATCATCATCGACAAAATCTGTTATTTCAGCTATTGAGGAAAGGGAAAGCATTCTGAAATAAACAACATCGTCAACATAAGTTCGGCGTTGATCTTGTGCTTTTCGAGAATCTGAATTTGAAATTCATTTGTAAATCCGGCAACTCTGCTTTATTATTCTCGCGTTCAAATCGATTTCACTACCACTTCCTCGTCACATTTTTCTATTGCTATTTAACTGAAAAAGACCTCATATACGTCTATTTGTGCACTTTTAAATCATCTCAATTCAATAATCGGATGAGGAAAATGAGGCCAACCGTTGCTTCGTCCAATGACTTCAATGACGATATTTACCTAATTTCATCACACATCAATAAGAAGAACGAAGCTTATTACCAGAATCTATTAGTTATAGTTGTGCTTTTTTCTCACAATCTAATTATTCAAACTGAATATTTCACTCTCCGAATTCTCATCAATTACGTGGGATTTAAGATGATCTGTCTTTTGTCCTAGCAATCAATATATTGATTAATTACTGTAAGAGAAATTAGTACGGTCCATTGATAGCTATTTTTTTCCAGATAGAAAAAATAGGTTCATTCCATCCATTATTAGATATGAATAAGCATCGGCCTAACCTGTCTCCTTGTGGAGATGAGCCACCATTTGTTCCAGTGTTTCGGTTGAGGTTTTTGACTTGAGGTGATCTACACAAAAAGCGAAGATGTCGAGGTGAAGACCTCTCCTACTCCGTCCCTAAGCTGATGGGCCGATGCTGTCCTCCTTACTGCTGTTGTCATCAATTGTTGGCTTATCTGCGTTTCGTATCGTCGTTTTACATCAGAGGATGATTACTTAAGTATTATAGAGCTGGTAAGAACAAGTGCTATAACCATTCCCTCACAGGTTTTTTACTCTACCATGAGTAGGAGTAAAAGAGGAATAGGAGTAAAAGAAATGTTTTCAATGAAAGCTGATTAGATATATTGATTATCATATTGTTCTCCTAATGTATTGATTATTTAGTTAGAAATTTCTATTCGTAAACCAGTACTGGACTTGTCGAAAACTTGTCGTAGGTGTCGTAACGGTTGTAGTTAATTTGCCTGAAAAGTTCTTTTTGTTTTTTTCATTATTAGCAAAAATAAATCGAAATAATCGATAGATCAACTAGTTGAATCTGATGAAATGACACGTTCTTTACTTAGGTCTTTTTCAGTACTTTTCATTTTGTTCTATATGAAGAATAGGAAAATCTTCACTACCACTCATTTGAATGCTGAGGCAAATGCAGAAAAATTTTCAAACTCTATGAAAAAATTGTGATGTTAATCCTCTCAGGACCATTATACGAAAAAATATCGATCATTACGTTACCGTATTTTTTCATATTATTCCATATAAATCGATATAAATATAGTACATCTATGAATGTAAAGAAGGGAAATTGTGATATTAATTCATTTGGGACCAGCCAGCACTGTGTTTTTGTGAGGTTTCTGCTTAGCTGCCATTTTCCTCACATCGATTTGACAACGCACTGAACATGACGGCATCGAAACAGCCCATGTTACCACTGCCATCTTCATCTCCATCACCACCTTCACCAACGGCAACACCAACACCAACACCACCATCTATCTGTCCCGGCAGAAAATAATCGTTTATTCCGTTTGTAGTAACGATATGTTTAAAGGACGCGAATCTCATAAAATTAGTCGTCTATGAATATCTATAGATCATTTATCGTTTTCAAAAATATTATAACAGGGAGGTAGTCACTTCTGGAAAATCCATGGAAGAATCTCCATAAAAAGTAGTTAATGCGAGGTTTTTCGTTCAACTTGCAATCATCCTCATAATTTACTCACAATAATTAAATGTTTTATAGCTACTATGTTTTTTACAACATAGCGATTACGGTGTTTCGGATATGAACGCTGTCTTCTTGTGTTTTAAAGTTGAGGGATTTGTGTGTATTTTGGTGGTATGCAAGAAATTGACGACAACAGATTAGTGGAGTTCAACGAGGTTAAAACACATTGTCCTAGGCCTCATTAAATACGGCCGTCGCATATCGCATATTTCTTCTTTATCGTACGTTTCATTTATTCTTCCTCAATGAGGCTTTTCCTGATAATCGTAGATCATTCTATGATATGAAAATACGTGTAATGTTCTATTCAGAGGTCTGATTTTATTGTACTTTTTGATATTCCAATTCGGTTTCTAGTCCATCGATCGTAGTGAAACACTAACGGAAACGTCTATGAATGCTTTTCGAAAGGACTGGAACAAAAAAGCTTCATGATATTATTCTAATTGGATACGGTTTACATGTGCCGCTCCAATGTTCGTTCCATAGGTAATTGAGATGGTCGCCTAATTATTAGAAGATTACTTTCATAAAAAAATTTGAAATAATATGCATGCATAATGATAAGCATACTTCTTACATAATTGCCAGAGGAAAAATGAGGTCAATCCTCGTTATTGTGACTAAAATTTGAAAAAAAAGCAATAAGCTAACTTTCTTCCTACCTAGTGAGACGCCGTTGAACCTACCGTATCTATTCAACTTATGTGAAATTTTACTAACGCAGATAAGAACTCACTCTTAAATTTATGCTGAGCTTTGTGTGAGGTATCACATTTTCTCACGACTTACAAGCCTAAGAAGAACATTTTCAAGTCTACTTTGCTACCTCATATTTCATTTTGCTGTGTTGATAAACATCCTCAGCATACCCTTATTAACATCCTTGGTTACAGCTATGACCATTTGAAAGTCTTCCAATTTAGACCTCAGTGAACTCGTTGAGGACGTGTTGTGAAGCAGTATGGGACATTTACATTGTTTTGTATTTTATTCATACTGCAGTTATTCAATCATTTTCCTCTTTTTCACCCCATTTTACGTCAACGAATATGGCAATAGGTGTGGCCATTGGGCGTGGCTTTTCAATTAACTGCCAGAATTCCTCCAATAATCTCACAGAAATTCCAGAATTTATCCTAGAATCTATCTAGTAACGCTAAGTAATTGTAGTTTATCTTTTCATCAGTTTTTCATCGTTCAGTTAATTGGATTTATATAAAAATTATCAAAAAAAAAATAGCTAACAGTAGTGTTTTAACATTTTCTAGGTGATAGAATTTCATGAGCTTCTGCATAAAGCATATAAGCCTCTATAAGCTTTTGTCGTGTTATATATTATATGCTTACATCGATGTTCTACGCTGAATGCTTTTCCTTCTTTTTTTCTACCTCATCTTTATGCTAATCGTCATTTTCTATGGGCTTTCATTATCGGGAATTCTCCCCAGATGACGTAAATCGCTTTCGTTTGTGTTTCGTTTCGGATTTTTCTTCAATTCAATCCTCTTCTACTTGTAATTGATCCGATTCAAATTTTATCATCCTACATCGTCATCGTCGTACTGTATTCTATTCGTGTTTTCCTTCTCAATAAACCATCAACACTGATGAGAATGAGAAGAGTTATAAATTTTTCCCAAGCTTAAGCCTAAAAATGACATGCAGAAATCCATTTTGTTTTTTTCCCTTCAGAAACTTACAAGCAAAATGTAAAAGTTTGTGCACTTTTATGTGTACGACTTTTATGGGAATCTACCTCATTAATATTTGAATACGTCAAATGTGCTTCACTTAAAGCTTCCATAGAAGAAAAATAACGGCTTTTTATTTGATTTCAACGACTATTGTTTCGTTTCAGGCGTAGACTGCTGGAAGAAAAACGAGAAAACGAAGAAAAACGCTATCAACAGGCGATGGCTGCTGAGGCAAAACACGCTGAAGCCTTACGAATCGAAGAAGAGCAACGGTACGAACAGAAATTCTTGCATGGAGTTAAAAACGAACAATCACACGACCTATCATCAATCACAGAAAAGCACTATTTGATTGGATTCGTTTGCATCTGAGAGGGCTTTGAGTTTCCATTACAATGAGGAAATCCTCTAAATTTATCTATATCAGCAGATACTTTAATCGATCGGAATGAGTTTCACTATTGTTAATGAGTTGTCGGATTTTTGTAGCATGGCAGCAGCTGAACGTGAACGACTTGACACGATGATTGCCACGAGGTTGTCTCGTGACAGTGGTCGAGCGACGATGATCGACACCCCTACTACAAGCATGTAAGGAACTATCTCATCATCATCATCATCATCTTAATTAGCTTAAACGTTTCTATCAGTGCTAATCAATAGAAAGTTATTTAAGCTCTGTGAAAAATTGTTTTTGGTTTTAAAACTGAATCGACGGGATGAAAGCGTTTTCTCGTGTAAATGAAAAAATCAATATGATTTATGATATTTCAATTTATTATGCATCATTGATTCAGGTCATCTGGTTCCTCAATCGATTCGACGAAATCAAAAACGAAGCACGATTTGTCTGCATGGCGATACGCTGAACTCAGAGACACTATCAATACCAGTACAGGTCAGTGACAGTATCCATTGATGAGAAATTTTGTTCCGTTCATTCATACGTTCATACACACACATACACATATACACATGTACACACACACGTACACACATACATACATATATACGTACATGTATACCGTAATAACTAACACCGTAATACCCGTAACTCATAACATAACACTCACAGAAACTCCAAAACACGCAAATAATACATGTATACTATGGGGAGAATACGAGTTTTTGAGGGAAATAACGTTTTAATTTCCTCACGTTCAGCTGTAAGTGCCTACTTATCATTTTAAAATTTTGAATTCGATAAGTCAATACGTGTATTCATCCTATAAGAAAGGAAAATAACAATGTAAAACTTCTAAATTACTTAGTATCGATCAATGCAGCGACTTCTTCTAACTCGAAAATTATGAAGATGTTTTTTTTTTGAACTAATAATGTTTATTCAATTAGAATGTAGACCATAATCATAATATGAATATTAACAACCTCAGATTACTGTAAAAACGTTAGGGGATAAGCTATGTGAGACTTGTGATTTGATAGAAATTCCAATCAACATTACTTAACAGAGTATAATATTGAAATAATGAGGGAAATTCTGAATCTGTTTGAAAAGCTCTACGAGTAATTGATGACATTGTGTTAGTGAATTTTACTGAAATCTCTGTGGATTTGTCGATGTCGGAGTTACAAAATGGCGAGATCAATCCCATGAGAGAATGAGAAATAGCTTAAAACCGGCATAACTACAACAATTTAAATGTCACACTTAATGTGATGACTGAATGACGAAAGGAAAAGCTCATTTAGGTGATTCTAGCTTAAAATTAGTTACACGTTTGAAAAAAAAACGAAAAACAACATGCCCGATGAATACGGCGTAGATTGGAGACCTAGAAACCTTTTGATCCTCAAATCGAAAATAAGTTTGAATAATACCTTATCTACTGAAGTCTTATATGAAAAATGTGTGATCAAAGATCAATGAACTAGTTCAAGGGAAAGAAAGGGAGGTGATGATTGTTGTTTTTGTAAATCAATTTGAATGATTAATTAATTTATCGCTAAAGTTTTAAAAGTGATATCTACAACCTGAATGAAGTTAATACACAACATTCTAAAACAATTTGTTTGTTTATTTTATTGATTATTTGTTATTTAATTGACACATTTTTTTTTCTTAATAGAAATTGTACTGTCATGTCAAATACCTTCTAATATATTCCTATAGTTCATAAAATGTAAGTTGTAACATTGATGGGACAAATGTTAACTAATCATGCTCGATTCATGTTGTGACACCTACCGTAATCCGTACGTAACCTTTAAGATATGGAACTATTGATGGCGTGTAAAGAGGAATTTCATCGACGTCTTCGTATTTATAACGCATGGAAATCCAGAAATCAAAGTGATAACGAAGCAGCTAGAACAACACCAAGAGCACCGAATGCCGTATACACAAATGCGCAAAGTATTCATTTTGAAATTTTAATTTGATCCTATTTTTTATAAACACTTTGATTACGTACTAACCTCATGAGTTATCCTAGTTACTTATCAATCAATAAAGCAAACGAAAGTATTGCTACAAGTATTTTGTAAACAATAGAGGTCGAGACATAAACAACGACATTTAAGCTTAGCGATCTTTGATTCTTAGTAAATTTTTGAGAACTATAAAAGTTGTGTGTCAGCTATACTTCATATTCACAAGAAGTTAGATAGATCTACTCCAAATTGAAATCTGACTACAAATCAGCTTGAGATTTTTTTCCTCTACAATGCTCTGTGAGGTTAATTTAACGAGGAATGAAATATACTTCGAGAGTTTAGTTGATCAATGAAAGTGTTATTCAGCTAATAATGTCTTTTGCATTAATGAAAATCATGTTTGTGAAGATATCATCTAAGCGCTTAGCTTTTTGTAGAAAGCGAACTTTGAAATGAGGTCTTGCAACGTAATGAGATACTGTAGTGTTGTAAGAATATTCTGTTGCTGTGAAACTTGTTGACAAATGATGATGTTTAGTTTCAGAACGTTCAATTGTTGCACCACAAGTGAATCCAGCTTTAACGATGCAAAGATATTTCAAGGTGCCATTCTCACGACCGGCTGATATTTACAAGAATAACAATAATAACAATAATAATAATGGTGAGTTTTGTTATAGTACTGTTTCGGAATCCATCAGAATACGGCACGTTTTTTGACCTTCCCCCTCCCCCCACTCATTCGAAAAACTCCGAACGAATGGACTTCGAATGAAAATTAAAACGCTGTGAGGTTTTCGGTATGAGGTAGAAGCAAGCGTCCGCGCTCATTACTACTCAAAAACTAGTCATGGTTTTTGTGTGGATTGGACAGCTCTCTTCAAGGAAATGGATGATGTCGTTTTTTTCTTCCTCTTCTATATGTCACTCGTTTAGGTGAAGAGTTAGCTAGCGACATTTTTCAATATATTTTCGCTTGT
>KN716470.1:76001-92050 GCA_000816705.1 Dictyocaulus viviparus | reverse complement strand
AATAATAACAATAATAATAATGGTGAGTTTTGTTATAGTACTGTTTCGGAATCCATCGGAATACGGCACGTTTTTTGACCTTCCCCCCCACTCATTCGAAAAACTCCGAACGAATGGACTTCGAATGAAAATTGAAACGCTGTGAGGTTCTTGGTATGAGGTAGAAGCTAGCGTCCGCGCTCATTACTACTCAAAAACTAGTCATGGTTTTTGTGTGGATTGGACAGCTCTCTTCAAGGAAATGGATGATGTCGTTTTTTTCTTCCTCTTCTATATGTCACTCGTTTAGGTGAAGAGTTAGCTAGCGACATTTTTCAATATATTTTCGCTTGTAGATTGAATACTTTATTGTTTTTCTTGAAACGAAATACCTATGGCTCCTATATTCGATTCATTAGATTACATTATGAGTTAATAAAATTTATGAAAACTACTTACATTACTTGTAAGTGGGATGTTTACAAATTAAGTCAGTTGAGGGTCGATAAACTTTCCATGCAATTTGAACTGCACGTCGGCTTAACTCAATAACTCATTAATTGGCTGCATTTGAAATGGAACATTTGGAATGGCACCGTATGATGAGTTTCAATGAAATGCTTCTTCCGATTTTTATGATGCTGCAAGCTTATTCCAGAACCGCTTCTATCAATTCAATTAAGCTTCTTTCATTGTGGTAAATGTCCTACTCAGATGAGTTTTCCTCCTATAAATCGACGTTTGCGAAAAGCCGTAATTTGAGAGCAAAGTAAGATAAGATAGGATAACATCGGTGTTGATCAACCCTTCGTGGTGAGAAGCGTATACGCCTTCGTATTCAAGATGACATCGTCAAGGTTGTTGAACGCGCCCTTGTTCTATACAGTGGCTTGAGATCACTACTTTCCACTAAGTCAGCGGCACATATCTTGCAAGATTCTTCTAATACCAGTTTATCGACTCTGAAGTGATAGCAAGCTTGGTAGGGCCTAAAGAGAGAGGAGTGGGATGACACGAACTCTATCGGACCTGCATGTCATTGCAGCACCACCACAGCACCTCCTAAGTACAAAATAAGGCATAAAATCTGTATTGAACTGTATTCAAAATTGTATTTGTTTTTGTAAGAATATTAATGTCTTCTAGAATAATCTATTTTTAAGCATTCTTTGTATTTATGGGAAAATTTTGATCACCTAGAAGAAATGTTATATTTTATTAACGCAGTATTATCCTGATATTGACATATTGTTTACTGTTTACTCAGTAATGCTTTGTTTATTTTATTAGATAGTAATCAGCTTAAAAATAATCACAGATTCTCGTATAGTGCAAAATGGCTTATGGTATGCGCATTTTAATGGACAATGGATTCAACGTCAAATCGAAATGCATCCGAATAAATCTCCTGTACTGCTTGTTGCTGGTGATTTTCACTTTAGTTTCTGAATATTATGTAAATTTTTACTCTCAATACCTCATATCCCTAAAGTAGACTGAGTTAGACTTGTAAACCTTGTAGCTTCAGACGAAACTTAAAGAAGTCCCGGAGAGGACCGGATCGTTTAATCAATCAGCTTGTTCCCATCTGACATTCAAGGTTTGCAATCAACTCAGCATTTTTAGGGATTTGAAAACAAAAACATTATAACCTAACATAGCTGATGAAAAGTAAATGAGGATGTCTCTCAAAACCTCAATTTGTCGTCCTATCGGTCGCAGATGTTTCTTTTTTGAATAATTGCCAGATTGGTTCCGCTGATGTTCAAAGATAAATTGCCTTTTTTTTTATCCGGATTCATTTTTGAAAACATAAAATGTTATTTCCGTGATGATCATCCTCGTCACGATGAGTAATGTTTTTCTCATAATGGGACATGTTAATGCGTAAAATATGAGACATCTAAAGTGATATCAAGGTGGAATGCCGATAGGGAGATTAGTTAAGAGCACAAAATTTCTAATTTAAATGAACGAGTCATGCTCGATGTCTTAAGTGAGTATTCAAATTTTCAACTTATCTTCTCTACCTATTTTTAAATTTTCTAACTGATGAATCTTACCGATCCCAATACAATTCAAAACGTCGTACATAAATCTAAACAGGTTCCGATTGAGGTACAAACGTTTGCGACTAACTCAACATCATTACAGATAAATCTAAACAATTTCTAAGAAGATAGTTGTGGGAGATTAGATAATTAGTTTTTGTAAACCTTATTAGATTGGATAATATGTGACCCATTCTTTATTCAATTTTTCGTAAATTTCTCATGACCATTACGAAAACATCTATGGAAAGTTTTAAGTTTTCCTTGTTTTCTCGAGTTATTAGCAAAACAAATGAGGTCATTATTAACATATGAGGGATTTATAAGTGATAATCGATGAGTTCAGGTCGAGACGATCTTCGGATGTGCGAAATCCCACTCGATCAGACCGGTTTGACGCGAAAGAAAGGCGCCGAGATTTTGGAATCCGAATTCGAAACCGTATGGTTGCATTTGGGTGGAGCTCCATTACAAAAATGGCAACCGTAGACTCTGTCAAGCCTTTTTGAAATGATTTAATTATTTAAAATGATGTGAAAGATCAGTGTCGGAATCATAATTGACGCTTATGTTTATATTCGGATTCTCTTCATCGGATTCAATCGTTCCCATCTATTCACACTAGTCCTCTCTTAACGTCTGTGATTTAAATGGGTTGTCGTTGAGTACATAATATTTTTTCTCCGTACTATGAACTGCTATCTTGTTTTCTGCTAACATAAATACTAGTGGTACTAGTAGCATCAGTAGCAGTACTAGTAGTAGTGGTGGTTGGTGGGTTTTGTGTGTTCCATACTTTGTATCTCCTGTACAATTTCTCCACTAGTAAAACGATGTGGACGTGGCCGAGTTGACTCGATTTACGTTGCGAATTCCTCCTTGTGTATGCATATGGAATGTATAAACTAATTTCTTTCAACTTTTTTGATATATCCGTGTATATACACATGTATGAATACACACACACACACACACACACATACACACATACGCGTATTCAAAGAATCAGTGTGCACTTAAAGTAATCACATATTATTTAGGTATATTATAATATATAATTAAAATACAATCATAACATGGCTGAGATATTACCGCTTTTTCTATGCTCGTCATTCATCAATAAGAGAACGAATGACGTCACTTCGGACGTACTACAAGCCACCATAGGCAGAAATATATTGTAGCTTAGTAAAAAATCGATATTAAGGAAAAGTAATATTTTTTTCATCGTTTTGAAGCTTCAAACATACTACCACCGTCAAAAGATTCATCGAACTGCTCTCTCTCTCAACGTCCAAACATAATAAGTGCACTATAACTGTTCTTTATTTAATTGATCTAGCCGTTCCACTTCACTTCTCACGAGACCTCCATCCTTCTTTGGTGTGATGCCGACTGATTTCATTTTACGTGATACCTCGTAGCACAGTGACGGAGGGTCATAGTGATGCGCGGACACCACTCTGGACACGGCTTCACGGCTGCACCAAGCCCGTCAAACCCTTCATTTGTCTGGTTTCGGAATTAACTGAATAACTTCCGGATGGTCAAGCTGCAATGAGTCTAGAAAAAGTGCTCAATTAAAGTGAATGTATAGACAGACGAGGTTCGCATTCATTTCCGCGATATGACGTCGAACACAAGTGCATATGCACCTCCCACAAGCCTCAGCGTAAGCCAAAACTGATCTCTTTTAAAAATGGCTTATTTGTCGTGATGTTGAATGCTAATTAGTTGATCTATATAAAAAATAGCGCTATGTTTGTTGGTATGCTTGTTAAATGCCTATTAAAAAGCTTATAAAAAAAGGAACAAGCTCTATATTTAGATAAACGCCTGCGGGAATTTTGATGACGACATCGCTGCACATTTTTTTTCCTACAAGTTTGAAGGAATATAGACTTCAGCGAATTCATAGAATTTTTTTATCGCACAAATTTTTGATCGAAGAAATTTTATAGTGTAAATCGATTTTTTTTTCGTAGACTACACGAGGACGATTTTCATCGAGGAAGATTTTCTTTTTCCATTTCATTTAGAGCATTCAAAATGAACCTGAAAACGTTCGAATAATTTCGTTGCCGTTCAGCTTTCAGCAGAAGAAAGAAAAACTGTAAGTAAAAATGAAACACCCCTCGCTAAAATCTAATGAGTTTCAAAAAATCGATAAAAATAAAAATGATGAAGCCAGTCGAAAACACTGCGGAGAATTTTGACTGCTACAGAAAGAATCAGAAAATAAAAGAAATCTCTGGGGAAGTGAAATCGATGAATTCGAAGAAATCGCCTCCTCAATTTCGATTTATTGATCGGTATATTGATTTAATTTATTATTGTTGACATGGTTTGATTTTTTTCTCTCTTTATTAAAATTGAAAGTTTGCTAAAAATGCAGTGAATACGTAAATCTCTCGTTTTGGCATGTCCTGATTTTTCTGTTCATGAGAGTCAGGCAGGATTTGTTTTAGCATTATCCATTATAATTATATGAATGTTATTCTTTGAATCTTTCAGCACATGATTACCAAACGCTTCTCAATTTTCCTCCGGTAGCTGCGTGGAGCAGCGATGAAGGTTCGCTGTGATACGTAGTCAAGAATGACTCGTTTAGCCATAGGGGATTTATCCTACCTTCTTCTCAATATTATTGCTTTATATGTTTCATTGCAATAGTCAATCAAAATATCAAAGCCTAAATACGCTTATAATATCCGAGGTGACAATGTACGCATTCTACGAGCACTTGCACTAGAATCCTTCATAGAAGATCTTCTGATGCCTACTAAATATTTCAGGTACACGGTCATTAGATTGGAAAACAAGAAAAAGTTAACGTCCGAAAGCTGTTCATCACACTGGAGAAGGACTGTTCTCGGAACATTTGATAAAATACATGTTGATGGTTGCTCACTTGAATCGATCGTTGTCTCTAGCTTCAGTACTTGCTCCAACATTCGTAGTCTCCATGACGTGTCATAGACATTTTCGTCAGATTCGGCTCTAGCGTCACGCTTCGCACGAGATCTGATTACTGCACTAGTTACCTAACCGCGCGAAGTCAAAGACGGCAAAGCCGGCGTGCAGGGTGCTAAGGAGGAAGTTTTGCTAGTGTAGCTTTAGTTCATTGTATTCCTGATGTGCATTGTGTAGAAATCTTCATGGTCTTTAACACACGCAGTGAACGGTAGCGATTCTTGCTAAGTTTACTCTTGGCTAGGTTTCCATGTCGAAATGGAAATCCTAGAAACAGCCATGTAGATGCGGTAGGTCGTTTGGGAGGGATGTAAGTGGTGTATTCGTCAAAACGAGCTTGATGATTAGCATCAATTTTTCTAAGCAATTAGTTGCCCGAATGAAGCGTTTGAGATTAAGAAGACGTGGTACACACCAGGTTTGACATCAGGCTGCAGTGTGGATAGATTTTTTTTACCCGTGAAATGGAGACGGCTGCAATTTTCATGCACCTACTTGAATTTTTAGTTGATTTTTGGGTAGATACCGGCTAGCTAGAGCTATTGATAATGTTGACGAGGAGTATAAACAGTTAAGATTAACGTTAAGATTAAAGGAGGTCAAAAGATAGCCGATCTTGGGAGAACTTGTTCAATTTTCTGCATCAATGATAGAACACTTCTTGAAAAGGAGAAAAAAAGATATACAAATTGATCTCACGTTTACAAGAACTTATTAGTGATAATGGCAATTTCATTATTTAAGATAGATAAGACAAGCTTTGATACTGATCAATCCCTTGTGGCAAAATGCTCCGAAGCATTCGTGTTTAACGTGATATCGTGGAAGTAGTTGAATGAGAGCCTGGTCTATACAGCAACTTGAGTTAACCACTCTTCACCAATTGAGTGCTAGTTATTTTACCCAAATTTCTCTGGTACCAATTTGCCGACCCTTAAGGGATGGCGGGCTTAGTGGGCCTGGGGAAGAGGGGGCGGCTGTGAGCTGACTTATACCGCGCTTATCACCTCGGCACCTCCACCACTGATCGTTGCACCTTTGACCTCAATATATGCATGAAAAACTTTGGAAATTTTCATTAACCTTCGGTTATCTAAGAATTTCCATTGCGGTTGCGACGTTTAGTGGTGTGTCTCTAGGTCGGATCCAGCATGGTTATTCACGTAATGGCTAGAAGTGGTCAGAAAACAACGGCTAGAAGCCATTCTGCTACTTCACAAATTTTAACTTGTATCTGATTTTTGAATCACCAAAAAAAGTGTGAATGATTACTGTATTCATCAGATTCAATTAATACTGTGTTGAAAGCACTATGTTGGTTCGGGTTCTGTAGCTGTATGGCTTATTCCAAAGTTGGGTGATGTACGTCAAACTTGGATAACAAACCTTTATTATAAAATAGAAAAAGAATAGAAAATATCGTATCGATGGCGATACGAATTGAAAACGTATTCGAGAGTAAGAGTTCTTTCCTGAAAGAGAGTGAAGAGAGGTATAGTCAATAGAAGAGCAGAAGTATGATAAGTTCAACAATAGAGTGTCGCGCTATAACTCCAACAACAAATAGGAGAGGTGGAAGAAGAATAAGTCGTAGGAGGAGAATAATTAGAAGAGGAAGGATGGAAGGGTAGAGCCTTTTTTTATCTTTACCTAATCAGAATACTATGAATGCTACATATGATTGTCATTATATTGATTGGTGGTTTATTATTAGTCAATGGATGGTAAGTAGCAAGAGTTGCCACAAGCATTCAAAGAAGAAGAAGAAGCAAAACGGAGGAAAACTTCATTTGGCTTGAAAGGAGTCTAAAGTGAAACCAATAAAGGGCTGTTTGTGGTCAAGTGGAAATTGATGACCTTCAATTGAAGGTTGATAAATTGATAATTACTCATCTATTGAGAACTACTCAATGGAAGTGATAAAACTGCTTCGAATTGATCGTTCAGTGGCGATTATTGATTGTTGTAAAGATTTCTCATCTTACAAATCAGAGTCACTTCATTAATTGCATAAATTACTTGTATTACACTTAATCCTGGATAAATAGAGCAAATCCTTGAGTGAGCTTCAATCAATATGCACAATTTGGCTGCTCGATGCAACACCTATGCGATCTATAGGTGGATTGTCTTTTCAATATATAATAGTTTTCTAAGAGAACAATATCGTACATATTGAAGTATTAATCTTTCATTCTTTTTTACTTGGCTCTTATCGAGCAATGCTAAGAGAAATGTCGCTGTGTAAACCTGGTTGCTAGTTTGATCATTGCCTTAGGGCACTCATATTTTTCACTATTCCCGCTTGATGCACTTGTATTATAGATGTCTGGAATAACTTAAAGGTGTTTTTGTATTGGAAATAGGATAAAATTTTATGTGTGTAGCACACAAAGCTTACAATTATTGTAGGAATCTTATTATTGAACTCTTGAGGTTATTTCTTTATAATCACAATAGCCTTGATGAGAAGCTTGGAGTGTTCTTGTCGTGAAATTATTTGTTTGAAATTGAAATCAGGTTGTTTCGATGATATAAACGAGAAACTTTTGGTTTTCCCTCATAGAGCCTCCTTATTGACTAGTTTGTGCTAGTGATAAAAAGTCGGATGAAGTAAATGATGTTCATTAGAAAAGATGAAGACTGTAGCTGTGCTCTAGAGTAGTACTAATCTTACAATTGCTCGGCAAATTGAATAGCTTCTCTTTCAGTACTTTCGTCTTCATTCAATGATAACTGTTTAGATAGCTAATACTGTTCGTAGGTTCCAAGTACTCAAACAGTATGGCTTCCTTTATGTGATTTACCTCATAACAATCCTCAAATTGCTTCATTCCAGAATATTCGCTTACACGAATACCTTTCTATCTACGATAATTTGTAGCAATTTTTACTCTCTCATGAAAAATGATAGAACGTTGGCAGATTTCACTCAATTCTGAATCATTCTATTCTGTTCCATAATTAATAATGATGACGTTAGATGAAGAAGAGAAAATTCAAAATAAATGGTGGCTTCATGAAGATTCACTTCATTACGACTCTCGCTCTCACTTTATCGTATTTTTTGTTTCTAAGAAAAAAGAAAAATTAATGAGGTCAAATTAAATGATATAGACAAGAAGTCGTATAGATAGTACAGAATTTGCAGAGAATCGCAGATCAAATGATTGTACGCTTTCCTCACTTTCAAGGATGTCAGTTGTTTATTTGAGGATGGGTGGAACTGATGTGTAAACCTCCCCTCAGTTCACTCAAGCTCCACCTATAGTATAAATTGTGAATATTTTTTTTTCTGACAATGACTTAACACTTAGTAATCCATTAGAGTTTCTTTTGCAGCATCACCTCTGAAGACTCACAGCTTCTTTTTCGCGGAAAAACTCCAGCACTAACATACTTTATAAGCGCAGTACTTTTTTTCTAAATTATTATAACGAAGCCGGTTTCCTATCTAACTCATTTTGACTCAAAGTATTTTAGATAACTCAAAGATCACGTAGCTTTTAGTAAAATTATTCTGGATAAATGTAAATTTTTGATTTGACTTTTGTGTTCGTTGTAATAAAAACAACTTCAAATCTTATAAAAACTGAAACTCAGCTGTTTTCAAGTTATTCCAGGGTTGCAAGTGTGAGACTCATGAATGAGGAGTGCTTTGTTTTCTTTTTTAATTGAATAAGAAAATCTATTGTAAGCATATGAAGATTGTCACCACGAAACAATTTTCATGCGTTCAATGAAAGTATTTAACTCATTCTATGCTGAGGGATTCTTCCTCATAACACTTATGAGTTGTCGGAAATTACTAATAGATTCTTCCTCATAACACTTATGAGTTACTAATGAAGTAATGAAGTACTCATCATTTTTCTAGACTCATCACTGCTTGCTAAACGATAAAAATGTTATTTGTTTACATTGTTGATTTATGCTGCTAACGACCTTTCCAACTTTATAGTTTTTTTCTGCTTCGTACACTTGTAATTTGTCATTAAGTGCGAGGATGTTGACTGGGAAACTTTTTTTATGTTTACCTCATTATTGATTGAGCACTTTATAAACAAACAACGTTTCTGTTTTTCTTTTGTATTTGGCCTCGTATTTCGTTCATATATAGAATGCAATCATTTGATGAGGCTTTGTAGTTTAAATCCTACGAATTTTGAAATCTATCGGAAACAATCTACCTCTCTTGCTTTTCTATTTGTTAAGCTGAAGAAATATTTTTCTTTCACTGATGAGTGCCAGATTTCCTCTGCTAAGATGCAGCTGCAAGGGAACCTACTCGTGACGGACCTGATTGATTAACTTAAACGAACATTTGTTGAATTACGAATTTTTGTAACTCATTTGTTGTTTTTTTATTTGAGGCAACACGATGGCTTTATTCGAGCAAACCTACTGCATTGACTATAATGGTTGGATTAGTGTGAGTTTTTTAGAAATCTTTACATTCAAGTGACTGATGAATAGCACGAAGTTTTTTAAGTATTGAAAAATTGAGGGATGACTTATACTCATTCATTTTGTTCTAATCATTAGTCAGTTTTTATCCCTCAAATATTCAAAAGCTACGTAGAGTATTACGTAAAAGATAACATTTTAAGAAGAAATCATTTTTTGAATAAAATGAATAGATTGAGGTTTTTGAGGGATTATATAAACTCTAATAGCCATATTTCGACACAGGAAACTTCAGATACCCGCATAAAACTAAGAAAGAAATTGTATCACAATAAAATATGTGTGATATGTATAAAATATGTAAATGTATGTATAATGTAGGTAAAAACTAGTATGAAATATGCACCTAAATAAACTAATCAATATTTGCCTCAGGGTGCATCAACACTTCCACCACCTAAGCAAGTCGATTTCGCATCGCAAACGATTCCGGAATTGATCTACACGAGAGCGAACAGCGATCGTGTTGGAATGGTGTTCGACACCGAAAAAGTGTCATACACGTTTTCCAAGTTTACTAGCGAGGTAATTCGTCGAAGTACTGGTGCTTTCAGTTCCACTGATGAATATATGTTTAACTCAGATGGAAATCCTAGCTGCTGGCTTGCTTTCTATCGGTCTTGCTCCAGGCGATAGAATACTAATTTGTGGAAGTAATCATTCACAGGTGTTCTTTTTTTGCTCGCAAGAAATATATGAAGCTTAGTCGTAGATAAATTGATGGAGGTGATTTCATGCAATCAATAATGCAAAAAAAAACGCAATAGCTTTGAAGTGTTGAAAACATACAACATTATTTTTGTGATGATTTATTTATTACTATTATACTTTACCTTCCGGTACTTAAAATCTCTTACAGTATACCTCTTCTATTATTCTGCCTTCTTCAAAAAATCAATATTTACAATAATTATGCATTTTCATCATATCGCAAATCTTTTACCTCTCTCGTCAAATACCTTATGTTTCGTTTTTTTAAATAGGATTTGTAAACATACAAATGATATCGATGTTCCGAGAAATTGAGTACAAAGAAACGGAGATGAGGAAAAAAATACGGCTCTGATTTGATGAACATATGATATTGAGGTAATGTTGAGTGCTTTTGCTGCATCCAGAGCCGGATTAGTGTTTTCGTTAGCGAATCCGAATTTTCACGAAGAAGAAGCACTTCATCGAGCATTGAAGCTGGTAAGAATTCTTCTATGATAATCCGATATGACTGTTTTCAAAACAACGAAGGAATCATTTTTAAAGCCATGATTGTTTACAAGATCAGTTTTTATTCATTTATTTATTATTTTTTTGACGCCTTTAAGGGTAATTTTCGTGCAATAATTTGCTTTCGAGCGCTTGAAGCTCAGGATCATTTGTACAGTCTACTGGTTCGAATATGTCCTGAAATTATCGGAAGTCATAAAGGTTAATAGTTATTATTCATAATTTTCAGCTGTAAACGTGAGTGATAAAAGCGCAATACTTCATTCTGTGTGAGAGAAATGTGATAGGGAGGTGCAATGGCGCAGTGGTGGTGTCATGGTGACACGCCGGCTCGAAGCAGTTCGTGGACGCCTTCAGGCCTATCAAGCTTGCTATCCCTCTTGTGTCGGTAAATTGGTAACAGAGGAATCCGGATAAGATGACTAGCACTGGCTTGGTGAAGAGTGGTCAACTGAATTCACTGTATAGAGCAGGCTCGCATTCAACCACCACTGTGATATCGCGTCTGACACAAATGGTTGGGCGCATCCCAAAACTAAATGTAATTACGACCAAAACTTATTTTATCTTACCTCATTTTATGCTAACTATATGGTAGAAATTGCTTCCTATGAAAGCCAAGAATTTGAGTGCTGAATTATACATGAATAATGTCATCAGGTCGCATTATTGAAAACCCAACGCACGAATGGGTTTCGTAACGAAAGACAAACATTACAGTAATCTTCCTAGAGGGTGTATAGCAAATCAATTTATATCAAGTATTTATTCAATTGCATGGTTCGATAAGTTTAGTAACGCCCGAGGGTTCAGGTGAGCTAAAGAGTGTTACGTTACCGAACCTCACGCACATCATTTTAGCAGAAGAAGAACATCGCCATGGGTAAGTTTCTTAAATTTTATGCTTTTATAAAATAACGTTAATATTCTTAATATTTTGGCTAAGCAAAAAAAAAACTCGCTGTGAGCCAAGAACATGATTTCATAAAATTTCATTTGGTTTTTTCATAATTTTAAAAAATTTTCTTGTATCATTTCATTTTATAAAACATGTCAGCAATTGCGTTATTGTTAAAATTTTTCCTTTTATTGGAATTAACTTTCTATATGATCTCCGATCCATTTGGTTGTGAAGAAACCACAGAAGAACACCAAAAATTATTCCTAGGTTACAATGTAAGGGGGGGCGCAGTGGTGGAGGTGCCGAAGTGACAAACAGGCTCGAATCAGTTCGCGGCCTACCTCCAGGCCAACCAAGACCGCCATTGGTCGCTAAATTTGTACCGGAGAAATCTGCATAAGATAACTAGCACTGATTTGGTGAAAGAGTGCTCAACTTAAGCCTTTGCACAGACAAGGCTCGCATTCAACTACTTCCACGATATCACGTTGAACACTAATCCGTAGACGAAATCCCGTCACAACGGATTGTTCAACGCCCAAGCATATCTTACCTTATCTTACAATGAAATTGAATAGTCAGTGATCAGCACATATGGAATGAGATTGAACCAGTTCTTTTGTATTAGACTCATAAGTGTTGTTACCTAACCTCTGCCGAAACATTGCTGTTCATCCACCTAAGAGGATGTCGATGTTCATTTATCAATAAGATAAGGAATAAAAGATCGTTTCGTGAGGAAACTGAACTGGAATTTAAGCTTTTTTGTGACAAAGAAAGTAGGATTGAATTTTGATCTATAGCTCTCGAATGGTTGACCGTGTATCCTTCAGATTACTAGATTTCCAAGAAAGAAAGAACTACAAGGGTTCGACATCGCGAAAACATTGGTAACAAACGAAAATTTTGATGTTGATGGAGGTAAAATACTGAGGGCGAACAAATCATAGGCGTATCTTATTGAATCGACAAAAAGAAATATCATACCTGGATATTTAGAATCATGACAGTTACCAGTTCTATTTTTTTTGTACTATAGCAATACTACCAAGTAGTACAGTAATCTTGTGATTATCAGCAAAATGCAATACCAAATCGAATCTCAAGGGTATACGGTAACGAAAAAACGGAACATTTTTACTTTTTTTTACTTCAGTGGCTGCTACACACTTTCTGAAGTGTTTGGCCGATCGTCGAAGGAAAAAATCGAAAAATTACCAAACTATCAGAATTGGAGTAGTCATAAACTTGCATGCTTACAATTCACATTGGTAATTACAATACATTTTTGTTTTCTTTCACATTTTATATTACGTTTCACCGTCTTTCTTCCTCATTCTTATTTTTTAACTCGCACAGTTAAATTGTTGAGGCAAAAACTGTTTTGCCGTGGTTTTATAACCTTCTGCTACTGTTGTATTTAACATTGAAAAAGCACTTGAGGGAACCACTGCTGAACCAAAACTTGTCGCCATTTCTCATTTTCAATTACTTAATGGTGCTCGTGCTGTCGTCACATCGTTTGGCATCAAAAAAGACGTGAGTTAAATGTTTTTGCACGTTCCACATGAAATTTTCATATCAAAGAGTATTAACAATAAGAGTGTGTAGTGGCGCACATGCTATAGTGACACACAGGCTTGAATCAGTTCCTTTCTGCTCCCAAGCTAACCGAACCTGCCAATACTCCAAAGTGGATGATTTGGTATCAGAGGAATCTTGGTAAAATTAAACAGCAACAATTTGGTGAAGGGTGGCCAGCTCAAGTCCTCAAGTCATTGAATAGACCACGCTTTATATTGTTAACCCTCAACTATCTCACAAGGGTTGAATGATTTATTTGTAGATCTAAGGCGATGCGACTCGTGCTGCCTCATAGTAGTACACCATTGATCTTCTCCATGTACAAACGCCATGAATTTGATTACCGCCAGTACAATCGTCAGTAAAACCAAGAATAGGATTAATTGCCATTAATCATTGATCATCATCACCATTAATCACCAAAAAAGATGGGTGGTATGACCTAAAATAATAGAAGTCCCTTATTGTCACCTACTTCAGTCTTTAATAAACCAACGCATATAATGTGTTATGAATACAATTTGTTAGCGAAATCCAGAGGTTCCGAAATAAGCCATGAACTTGACATTGATCAAACCCTTGTGGCGGGATGCACTAACGCATTCGTGTTCTACGTGATATTGTGAAAATCAGGCCTACGTGTCACTGCGACACCTCCACCACTGCGCCACGTGCACCAATGATAATAATCTACGCAACTTAATAGAATCTATGGGAAAATTTTATAATACTTATGTTAATAACCCAGTGAGGTTCATAACTCAGCATCAACCTTGTAATAAGAAGTTCAATAGATCAATTATGCAATTGATTTTATAGCTACCCGCATAAATTGAGTTATTGTTACAAATATTCCCATAGATACGAAAAAATTTCCTGCAGCTACAATTATTTTGATTAATACCTTAATATATTTGTTTTATCTCTTGATAACTCAACAATATAATAACCGTGCTATGACAATCCAAGTAGAATTTAAGAATACTTAAGTTGACTGAGGGTTTAATTGAGGTTCTAAGTTATGTGTCTAACTCAGAATCATAACCAATATTATAACATCATTATCACCTATAGTTGTTGATGGAAAATAAAAATACTACAAATACTAAATGAAGCCTTCATTAATTAAGCAAACGATAGCATGTGCTCTTCCGATGTTTCGTTTGCCGATTTTTGCGCTCGTCTGCTTGTCACCGTTTCTAACCGATTCACGTACAGTGTTTCCAGAACCGCAACCGTTACCGAAAAATCTTTTTGCCTCAATAAAAAAATACAAGTGAGTTCATATATACCTCTAAACTACGTCATCAATCCAGTTGCTTTTGTTTGTTATGACGAACCTGTTTTTCATAACAAATACCTTAGTTCTCCCTAAGTAATCATCGTCAAGTGTTTCTTCTCGTTCAAGAATGAACTTCTACAAATAGAAATATATTATTTGTTAGGTGAGGAAATTATCGACATAAATCTCCTTTATAAGCTTCTCACGACTGAATCAATAAAATAATGTAATGCTTGAACACATGGAGGCAATTTGCAGATGTTCAACACTACTGACAAACGGTGCAGCATTACGTCTTCTACTGAAAATAAGTGAAACTCAACGAGTCAAACTGGATAGCATTGAACAAATACTTCTGTTAGGTGATCGCGTATCGAAGGAAGTACTACGAAGTATTCAGAATCAGGCCGATAACGTCAAAATTATTGCCGTAAGTGATCGCTTTATGTTTGCTGATGGCTGAGTGCATGAGAACTCAAAAATCGCATCGGCTCAGCGTAGAGCATTAATGTCCTTGAGCAGTTTTTTTTTGTATCCCTTTTTGAACTAGAACAAAAGACTGCTAAATGTTCTTATTCTATTTATTTTCACATAACGTTCTATGACAAAATTATTGATCGAGCATTCAAACGATCAAATACATTAAATGCTAACAGTAAGAAAATATTTTAGGTTGGTTATATGCTGACTGAAACGGGTTCGATTCCGATTATGGGTGATGCTACGACAGATTTTACAAGAATGATAGGTAGAGCTATTGCTGGCTATGAGGTATACAGTATCGATTGAATATTGGAATGATTGTATTAAAATTCTAAGTAAAATTCATATACGGATAGAATAAATAACACTAAATCGTAGTGCATTCGTCAATAGTGCTGGCAACATATTTAACCTACCTCCAGTACTGTTACAGTACTCTTTATAACTTATTGCCGTTGTCTACTATAATTACACAAAATTTCTTAGTAAAAGAAAAAAGTGTTTAGAGAGAATATCAACTCTGGAATGTTACCCAAATTTTCTTCTACCTCTCCCTCTTCTTCCGACTATGCAACTCTATTCATCAATCCATTAATTATTTAATCGATTGAGATCACTATCGTACTACAGTAATTGTAAAGTCGTAAAAATTAAATCAATGAATTATAAGAAGATAAATAATTGAGTTCATCACTATTGCTATTGTTTTAATTTAAGATTTGTCAAATTTATATGGTATGTGATTCGATGTGGCCACTCTTTAAAGCTTAAAAAATGCCAAGTACTGCTTCATTTCAGACGCACCTTGTACCACTTGACGGTAAAGGTGATGTGAAAACCGGAGAACTTGGTATACTGCAAATTCGAGTGTACTACGGTAGCACCTTCATGGGTTATGCTCCTGACATCAACGGTAAAGAAAAATGGGTTGACACTGGGTAAGAATGTCGATCAGTTCTTAATAAGAAACAGTTTTCGTTTATATATAACTGTTTGAAGCGTTCTGGAAAATTCATGAATTGTGTGTGTTCAGTCGGGTTCGGATTTCGGTAGCCGTTAGGTTTTCTCCAAAGTTGAGATATTGCACCTCAAACTTGGGTAATTAAAC
>KN716470.1:39170-49313 GCA_000816705.1 Dictyocaulus viviparus | reverse complement strand
AAATTATACATTTAAAGCATATTATGAAGATTTTAGAACTGAAAAAAAGTTAATTAATTCTTAAATCAATAGGAAAAAAACGTTTAGTATTTTTCGAGGAGTAATTTGACTGTATAAATTTTCTGTGATTATCATGAAATTGTCCAGTGAAAATAGGAGGTATTTCTGTAGCAACTACCTCATTCAGTCAAGCATTAATTCAGAAATTTGTTCTAAATATTCATGGTTTCTTATAGCTACAAAACATAACATAAGCGAACAAATATACTCTGCACGCGTCATCAATCGATTTGTATGATTTGTATGAGTGTATCTTATAGGTATCGCATTACTTATACTTGGTAGATCGATAAAATTAGTCATAATTAATCAATACAAAGTTAATGAAAGAAATTAGTTTGGTAATGTTGACAGAATAACGTTTTATCGATTTGATTTGCTTTCCTTTGTCGCATTGTAGCAGATTTTCATATTGGAGCAGATCGTCATATCATTGGATGATCATCATCGTCAATTACATGACACATTCGATACTCTCTTATTGTAATAAACGTCATACGGTAGATTTGATCTGATTATACGATTATTAATGGCTTACGACATTACGGTTACATTAGCGTATATAAACTTTACGACAAACGTTTAAGTGCATGGATAAATGGATAATGGATTGGACACAAAGTGGACGCGTGTGTGTGTGTCATTGAGGAGTCAACATCTGAAGCGACCATAAACACTACATCACTCATTTGACGTCGTCATCACTTTGTCTACACCCCTAGGTGAAAATAAACGATGTTTTCATCGTGTCTGTACGTTTTACATACTATATTTATAGTTGATTCAATACGAATAGTTTTGTATTGTTAATGTCACTCACAGATGACGCATTTCGATCACATCAGATGAGGTGGCGATAAATATTCAAATGAATAACCGATTCAAATACAATCCTTGCTGTTATTACGCAATAGAACTGTCTTATACGGTTCATATTTTTTGCAAGAAAAAAAAAAGTCGAAAGCTTAATAATGAGGTGTCGGTTTGACTGAGGATTTTTTTAGTTCACGTCCGTCAAGGTCACATGAGTAAGCCACCGCGAAATGAATTGAGTATAACAAAACACTAACTGAATGTCAATAGAGTTTTAGAAGTGGAGGAACAATAACGATATTCAAAAGGGGAGGAGAAATAAAACAAAACATAAGGAAAGAGTGAAACAGAAAGCTCTCATGACTTACTTGTTGTTCTCCGTTACGTCGTCGTGTAACACGACACGAATCTTCGCTAGTCGGCTTCACACGAACGCATGCGAAATGCTGACGAGTACCAATACGAACTAAAGCACAAGCACCAACCTAAAAACACCCTCACTATTAATCGTAATTGAAGAGTACGTCATAAAAACAGACAGATAGTCTTTTCCGAAGTTCAGTTTCATTTATTTGCTAATGTACTTTCCCTGTCCTGAACGTGCTACTTCAAACCAAGCTTTCTTTTACGAATTGGTTTTGGTACGGTATCGGAAGGTCATATGAAGAAAACTCTACAGTATAGCATATCGAAACTAACAATTAGACAGATTACATCTTCAATACCGATCACTATGTTTACAAACAGTACGATTTTGAATTGTAACAGAAAAAATAAAGTAACGAGATACACGTCATTCACGTGTTTTTTGATTTCAGCAATGTTTACATGTAGGGCCAGTGTCCGAGTTATGAGTCTGAGGGCCAGTGACAGAGTCGCGACTGGTAAACTCATATAAATTACAGACAAAAAGTTCAAAGTTCGAAGAGGCTCGAATGAAAATCTTCGGTTAGCTTCTATTAAAAAAAAATTATCAAGCTATTTCATTTGAAAGAGTTTTTGTTAGAGTGAACAAATGTAATAACAGATAACATTGTGGATTATGTGGGAAAAACTCATAAATTGAGTTCTCGAGGAGGTCATGACTTTTTTCTTCCACACATTACCAAATATATAGCTTATTTTTGATTAAATATATGATAAATAAAATGATAAAAAAGATGAAAACAATTCAAAGTGTCAGTGATCAACTAGTTGATTAAGTATTATTATTTTGTCGAATACAAATGAAAGATCATCAGCATTACGTTGTTCTCTAGATGAAGCTGTAAGCACATTATCATTCTAGATCGATTTGAACGATTCCGCACCAGCTACGTGAAGAGGATAATGCTTGATGAGGTAGAAAATCGATTATTCGACTACCTCTACATTATAAAGTATAGAAGATAGATCGGTTGAAGCATCTAGTAAACATTCCTCTTTTTAACTCCCGATCAAACTAAATATTTTCCGATGTTGTTTTTATTTTGTACTCTGCCTAGTCAACCAGCAATTATTCAACTATTGAAATTACTACTTGTTAAGATTTTTACACTATTTAAAATCATAATAAATAATGTGCTAAAGTGATAACGATGAAGTACTTCTATGAATTTTAATGAAGCTTTTCCTCCAAACGAAAAAACAACTTCAAGTGAGGGAAGAAGTACAAAAAAAATATTGCACGACGTAGTAAATTTTCTAACCTTTCCTCCAAAATCCTTCACATTACACCATCCGTTATAACAAGGAATACCTCCAGCTTCTGACGAACACTGACAACTGAAATGATTTCGATAATTGAAAACTGTACGAAAAAAATTCAATAAAGAGATTTTCTGTTCAACTTGTGAGCTCAATACCTCAAATCTTGTCTATAATTATTCATCCTCAAAATCATTACAATCAGTCATGATGTAACTAGTTGAAAAAAAAAGCTGTGAGGATCACCACAACAATGTGTTTGAGATTTATTCTAGACTTTTGTCAAATCAGTGAGTATAAATGACGTCATAGAGTAAAACTGTAAAAAGCTAGGTATTCTATCAGACAAAAACGAAAAGCTTCGAAAAAAAACCCTCATAGCTTCTCTCGTTTACCTCATTTTATGAGTAATGTACAATCTAGGATATATATGAAATGTTACGTTTTGTTTAACTCTCCAAAATTTCTTCCTATTCATGAAATTAATTATTAGTTGAGGGAAAAAAACGATTTAACTCATACACTCATTTCTGAATAGAAGTGAATACGATAAAATAAAAGTTTTTTTTCTTCTTACAAAAACTTGAACATCTGGCAAAAATATAAGGTTTTTTCAGTTGAAAAAAAAAGCAAAACATGGATTCAATGGAATATTGAAAAAGTCATAAGATGAGCAAAAATAATCAATAAAATCAATAATGGCAATATTAATAGTGGTAGTGATAATGTCATTATAGTGATAATAAAAATGATTATTGATTTGTTTATTTTATTGATTCCTTAGTAATAACGTTCTTTTATTATAATATAATCTTCTAAGAAACGTTTAATCAAAAATCGAACAGGTGTGGAGGCTTTTTTTTCCTGCTTGATGAGTTAAAAAAACGATGTGTGTTCGAATGAGTACTGTTGAAAATGAGGATAAACATTAAGTGATGAGTTGCTTAATAATCAAATATTTATTTTATATCCGGTTCTCATATGATCAAATTAGAGGTTCAGGAAATAACTCTGATAATGAGTAGAAAAAAAAAGAAACTCGACAAAATAAAGAACATGGATGGAATGCGGTAGGTGGAATGTTTTCAGATCGTTGGCATCGAGTTCGTCAAGGATAAGAAACGACGATTCTCTGAGGATAACCTTGACCGTATCCTTGGAATCCTCACTGAACCATCTCCAATTCATTACTATTTTTACTCCAATTGATTCCCTTATCGATAAAGAGTTCGCATCTTTCTAAGTGTCTGAGGAAAGTTATTCGGATGATCTTGGGGTAAACGAAAATTAAGGAATTCATTGGTTCTCATTTTATTCAAATGATGTTCTTTAATGTAATAATTAATATTCAAATAGTAAAATACCACACGGAAATGATGATTCATCTGTGATCTGAACAAAGAAAAAAAATCAAACTCCATAGGGGAGGCAATTATACGAGGGAGACGATATGCATGCATTTCGAATCGAACTCGGAATGACTCTTATCAGTCAGGAAAAGCTGAGAATATTTCGAATACATTAGTGCCATTATAGAAGAACTATTAAAGATATAAAAAATTTGAATGGAATATAAATGAATATTTTGCTTATCTTGTTGGATTATAATAAACTTTATGATCATTTTGTTTTTTCAATGATTTTACAGCATTAAGCTGACTTACCTCATGCAGAAGAAAAAGCCATTAAACAGCTTCACTTTTGATTGAATAATTAACTTTAAGACGTTGAAATCACTAACGAAAATACTCAAAAGAAAAAGCATTGAGGTAAAATATCGAGGAAAAAGGAATTCATTGTTATAGAAAAAAATTGTAATTTAGGAGGCAATGAGGCAAAAATGATGGAAACGTGATGAAGACAACCATTAATTACTGTTGAATTATAAGCTTTAACAGAAGTTCTTTCACAAGTCCTCCAAATAACAAACACTGTGACCATCAACTCTTAGATAAGTAAGTTGTAAGTTCTCTAGTGGTATTGTAAACCTCGAAAAGAGTCAAAAAATGAGGAACCAGTTAGTTTAATCATAAAAACAACTAATCAAAATATTTGTTATCATTAATTTACTACAAAGTAAACGAATATATCACTTACCTCAACGAAGAAACCGTTACAAAAATAACATGCAATAAAAATATTTCTAGATTCATCACAGACATCAATTTCTTATGATCTGACAGTGATAGCCGATTATAGCAAAATGAATGTAGCTTTGAGGTAGGTGTGCAACATTTAAGCTGAAAGCCAACGACAAGAAGCAACGTCACAAGTGGGCGTTACTTCTGGAAACAATAAGCCACGCCCATATTGTTACATAACACCGGCACAAATAATACGCATATGTAAATTGATGACAACAATATTTATATTAGAACTGTGGGAATCGTTATTCAATTAACGATGTCACGACAAAAATGCTTGAGAAAAATTATAATATTTCCAATTCTTCTGAGCTCAACCGCATCGAGCTTACTGTAATTCATCCCTACTTTTTCAACAGGGTATTTTTATTCTATCTGAAATCAAATTGTTTTTTTTTCTCACTAATCAACTCAACTTGATGAACTGAAAAAATTGAACTACAAAGTAATAATCGTCATCTGAATTGTACAGCTCAGAAGTGTGTGTGGTGAGTTCTTTTTTTTTGAGGAAAGTATAGAAAACCTCATTCATGAGAGTGATATGAGGAAGAAAAACTAGTACACAGACTTTTTTCAAACTTAACCTCAAAAAGGAATTAATGTATGTAAGAAATTTTCTGATTTAGTATGTCCGATATTGATTAAGTAGAAAGAACATAGATAATTTATAGGCAACGTTCATATTGAGGTTGAGAACATCATGAAATCAATAAAACCTCATTAACCTCAGCCGTAGTGATGAGTGTAATCAAGCAGATAGAATCACTAACAATACATATTGTTAGTAATGACTTAACATGTTGCAATCAATGCCATTATTTCGTGGCGCCATCGATGTACAGCAACGGTCATAAACTTAGTCAGATAGCATTAACCCGATATTATCTACAGGTGTGTTGATCGTGATCCGGATTTTTCCTCATAAAAGGAGTCAAATAGTGGTTGAGGTTGATAAGCATGTGATTTTTGGTATTATAAATTCTATAACTTTATCTACGGTATAACAGGATTTCTTCAATGTGAGCGATAATTTGTTCGGTTAGTGAAATGCCTTTAAGAAGCTATCTATCTAATATTAATGTTAATAGGAGTAATAATATAAATATTATATTTTAGTATTCAACTGATGTGATATTTATGAGGTAATAATTTGTTATTCCATTATTCAAAGTACTGTCGAAGCATCATGATCACTACCTCCGTCATAAACAACGGGTGGAACTCAAAAATTTCTACCAAGAAGCTAAGAAGCTGATCGCATGACCATACTGATATACTATAGCTGTTAGCTTTAATTGTGTTAATATATTCAAACGTATTCACTGAACTCACTACTATCTGAGGAGAATTCCATCGATAACAAAGTAAACATTGATCCGTATCATAATGGCTGACGAATGTTTCTGGATAAGACATGATTGATTACGCTATAGCTCAATAATGTTAAGATTAAAGAGAAAAAAAAACTTGAGCTGATTATCATCCAGCGCTGATCAGTCGGAAAAATGATTCTGTACTCTGACCTTCAGGATAACTCAAACACAACGCTTATCATATAATCATCGCTATTGATATTTTAAGTATAGTATGATGAAGCTCGTGCGCCATATGAAAGCGATTGAATTGAATTTTTGAATTGTTCAATTCGGTCGTCAATACAGCTGCACTATTTGAAGACGTTCATAAGCTTCATTTTATGGATTGCTTTAATCGATTGATCATTTTGATCATATCAGATTAATGACAATCAAATGTACGTCCACCCGTGTCCGGCGGCATTATGAGGAAAAAATTCAACCCATACAATAAAACGATCTTTGAAGAACAACACTGGCCCATCTTTCAGTATTTCATGTCAAATAAATAGTTTTGTTATATATTTTTTCCTTATATACAACATTTCTAGCCCTTTCAGTAATTGATTACCCCTCGGAAAATCTCCTTTGAATAGCCCGCGTAAAATTATTTCATTAGTTAAAGCTGTAATTAGCATGCTGACTTCAATAAAATAACGCTTCATGGTCGGTCCTGCACGGAAACACACGATATGAAAGGAGAAGAGGTTTGCAGATATCGGTAGTACCGCAGAAATCATTGTCGGACGAGTTCTTTTGACTCAACGAAAAAAAAACGTCAACTAACACACTACTTAAAAAATACACTGACAACGGAGTTCAACGATCAAATCGAATATTGATCGTAAACATCCCTTTCCTGAACCACTTTTTCTTATAGTTCAGAATAATTATGCTGCATAATTTTTTTTTCATTCAACTTCATACTATTCAACTATTCTGTTCTGTAAGCTGAAAAACAACGGCATGCGTATAACTAGCCGAGTGACATCAACGTAAGAGTGACCAACTATAATACTAATTTGATCTTAAATTATATCCCTTATCTCTACTGATACTGCAACTTTTCCTCTGAGGTACAATTCCTTTGCATTCGAATGACATGTTTATGCTCTTCAATACGATTGACTCAAATGATCCTCAGCTTGCACTATTACTACTAAACTGTTCGAAATACTTTTTTACTAAGACAGAATATCTAGTTGAAATATACTCACTCTGCAGAGTTTTCCTTCTTCTCTCTACAACATTTTATATCAAAATATCAATCACATATGAGGACAAGAAGGCTTTATTCTATTATTTTCTTTTCAATTGATCTTATAACTCGGAAAAATGAAGAAGGTTTCTAGCTTTATCGGTAAATGTTCACAAAAATCTTATGCTGAACAACGTTAAGCATGATACTGAAAGTTCTAAGAGGCTATCACCTCTGATTAGAAGATTTTCTTTCATGATTCTTTTTTCCAATTGTAGAGCAATTTTCAATAATTCTTCATATGCAGAATTGAATACACCAGCGATTCGTTCGAAAGAAGCTTCTTCCAGGTTATCATCATGTTCGTTATAAGCTTTTGATTGACAAAATATAGTCGAACCACAGTTTTATTTTTACCTCTCACACTCTGCTTTTACCAGATGATCACAAAAAACATTAAAATGATCTATGATCTTTGCCAAGATCGTGAAGATCGTTGTCATAAAAAATCATTGCGTTGCGATGTAAATATGGAAAACGTTACGTGTGTTGTTAGAGACTTTTTTGAATGCGATAAAAATAACGTCCTTTATCAGTCATAATCTATTCTTCCTCAGCTGGCAACATAGGCAACAAGCAACATTGTTTAGGAACATGACGTTTGTTTGTTGATAAATAAATTCATAGAGAATAATAAGCAAGTTATGTATTGGGTTAAGGCTTAAGATAGTCATACCTATAAGAATGTAGTGATGTAATGCATTGTAACCCAATAGTGTTTCACCTATAAAATTCTGCTTCAGATCAAACCAAACTTTACATGCGTCTGATTGGCGAATCCTTATGAGAATTACGTTGAAGGACAAATATTCATATGATAGTTTCGGCACAATCAAGAACCAGTATGCATCTAATAAATTCAACGACAGGTGATGAATTCGAATGCAAAACTCATTCTGCACTCGGACACTCGGGAGTAACAAAAAACTTTAGGCTTATACTTAACGTATGAAAGGCACTTGTGTTGAGGGAAAAACAACAATTCACTTAAAAATAAGTCGTCATGAAAATTGAGCAATTCCTTCTGAAATCGTTTATTGCAGCGAAAAAGTCCAAATTTTATGCTATGAAACGTTTGTAAATTTTAACACAATGCCTTTTTCACGTAAGTCATAATTACTAATACATATAAGTTCTTGCTAATTGTAATCGTCCATTGTGAAAGAAAATTATTACTCATAAGTCATTCTTCAGAGGAATTCGTAACGGTCACCTCTCTACCGGTAGCGATGACAATCGGATTCACGAACACCGGTGTTTCGGGGTCTGATGGGTCATTAACGACGACCTCGATTGGAAGCGCCAATGTAACAGTAGACGGATCACGAGCAAACGGGCCAGCAAACATAATTGCCTTCGGTGACAACCATGAGATTGAGAATCCCCAGGCACTAGAAATGCATTATCTTTGCTAGTGTTTTACTTTATATAAAAGCCAAATGTGAAATTCGAGGCTTCAACATAATTTATGCTTTGATTTTTACAGTAATTTTATGAAATAGATGTGAAACAAAAATCAGAACAATTACGACCTCTAATCTTTATCACAGTTCTTAGCTTTGATACAGCTGTCTCCTACTTATCATTGTTAGCATCGGTTACCTAGATAACAATTGTTTATTATTTCATACATATGATGAGGAATAGCGCACTAGTAGAGGTGCCACAGTGATACGCAGGCACGATTCAGTTTTGCGGCCACCCTCAGGCCTATCGATTACTCCATCCTTGGGTCAGTAAATTGGTACCAGGAAAATATTTGCAAGATAAATAGCACTGGCTTGAAGAGTGGTCAACACAAGTCCCTGTATCAGGACTAATTGATTCGTGTAAATACGGGCTATCCAGGTATCAAAATATATATGTGTATATATGACAACCCAAGAGATTATCATTAGCGTAGATCAATCTCTATCTCAGGATGAACTTACGCATTGTGCTCAATGCGATATCGTGAAGGTACTGATTGAATGCGAGATTAATCTGTACAGTGACTTGAATTGACCACTACACTTCACTAAGTCAATAATGTTTATGTTTCACAGACTTCTTTAGTACCTATTTACTGACCCTTGAGGGAACGTGGACACGTTAGGCTCTAGGGATCAAGCTAGAACTCTAGAAGCTGATGAAAAACTGATACGTTTCTGATGTAGCATTGACGCTAAACAGAAAGCACATCTCAGAGTGCTCACTTGACGTGCGTATGGGTCGCCAAGTCAATATGATGAACGATATAGCAATAGAGCTCAGCAAAATGAAATGAGCGGCTTGGTGAACATATAAGAGCATTGAAGACGTAAAGAAAAAGAACGAATACAAAACTTCGAGGTTGACACCTTTCAACACCACGGTTCAACTTGCCTTAGCGTATGTGTCATAAACTCATTTTGAAATTGGGATAAAAAATCACTAAGCGCAATCAAATGCTTCATCGGAAGGGTGATGCTAGGTCTTTCTCATACTTCTCGTTTAGGTGGGTGGGTCGGACAAGTATTGCGTGTAAGTTGATGTGCACTAAAGCTGTAAGTGATTGGATCCATTGAACATCAAACGCACAACACGAGTACTACCAACCTAATTGTAATGCCTTTTCACAATGATCTTAGAAAGAGATTATGTTGCTTAATGAATCCCTAAAGCAGGAGGATTTGTTGTAGTACACTTGTACGTGATAGGAAAAAATGAAATTTCTACTACTGTCCGCTCGACTTGATCAACCAAAATTCAATTGATTCAGGTGATTCAGATGATAATAGTCTAATAGAAGTAACGACGACAACTATCGATACGTTTATCATTTTATCACACTTTGAGTGATCTATAA
>KN716470.1:8979-26685 GCA_000816705.1 Dictyocaulus viviparus | reverse complement strand
TTAGTACAGTAAGAACAGCAGTTGTTAATACGTGTACTCTTATCAAGGCTTCCATGTGAAAACGTAAATATCCTTAGAATATCCTCCAATCACGATGAAGCGGTGAAACGTCCTATGCGCAGCCTTAATGAGTAGACTTATCCAATTTTTTATGCTGTTCTTACTGTACTCATTCTTGATATAGTCCTTATAACCTCATCGCCATTTTTCTTATACTGTTTTTGATATGTTAATACAGGTCCATTCTCCTAATTTTAAGATTCAACTCGTCATTGTTGTCAATGTCTCTTGCGTAAAAATCAAAGCTACAAGTTATTCAGTCCAGTAACTCTATGGATCAAAGTTGTATTAGTTCCATCATTGTATCATCCACAGTCGTCGAAACAAGGGTAATCGTAACACCTTAAAAAAGAAGTGTGTTATAGTGTCTTATACGCGAAACGATTGAATGACCCATAAAATTGAATACCGAGCAGAGCAATCAGCATGAAATCTCGCCAGTACTTCTGCCAATACTTTGAAGTTCACTAGAATCTACGAATGCTTGATTTTTCACTATTGTAAAAATAGCGGCGAATATTTTAATCGACATACAGGGAGAGCAAAAATAAGTAAGCAGGCAAGTTTTATAAATCATCAAATTCTAATGTGAAACAAAATAAGAGACCAACGTCACAGAAATTTCAATTTCAGAGCCGTTTACTACCTGCAGAAGCCATTAGGCAACGTAGTTCTATAAATTGAGCAGCGGAAATTAACCAGCGAAATGTCTCTTTCCTCATAAAAATATAAAAATGAATAAAGCGGTTTATATGGATTCGATTGCATAATGAGCTAGCATATATAGTAAAGCAAGAGATCAAATCTTAAAGCAGCAAGCAGCCATATCCGATAGACGAGAATGCAATACGACTGGAAGACTAGGAAATAAAAAACACCAGGAAAAAAAATTATGTTCGGGCACTCCGCCTATTCTACGATTCAGTCTCTCCCGATTAGTCTTCGTTCTGGAAAAAGCGAAATTTGAGCAATGCTTAATGTTAAGTCTAACTTCCAGGATTCAAGACATTTTAATCGCCTTCCGAACACCAATCTACTCAGGATAACTTCAAACAGATAAAATGCTTAGATGTTAAATTTGAAGTAGACGATACATTTTCAAGCTACAAAAAGAAAGAACTCTACGCAAAATACTGATGAATTTCTTAATGAGTGTCACAATTCCTGTAAGGAATCAAATTATATGATAAGCTAGGTGAGCTCCCTTGTTGATCAATCCGTGTAACATGATGCGCCTTTGCATTCTTGTTTAACGTGACATCATGAAGGTAAGAGTTAAACCGAATCTCAGAACAGTAAAGAAACACGAGCTTGGTAGGCCAATGGGGGCGGGCGCGAACTGATTTGGATTTGATTATCAGTACACCACCACTGTGCCCCCCAATACAATCAAAAAATAATGTTATGTTGATAAGTCATACTTGGAGCGACACACTTTAAATTGACCTTCTAATTTGAAATGTTACGTAATTTAGAGTATGCTTGCTTAGTTCCGCTGTTAACGATTTTCAACTGACATGGCAAATATCCACAATTTTCAACTAATGTGTGGTCAGAATATGAATCTATACTGTTATTAGAACAATGGATACATCAGTCGGAATAAATTATATTTGAGCTTCACACGCTCAGAAGAGCATAATAATAAAGTCATGAATGCCGATTATGTGGTTCAAAAAATTCTCGAAAAAACGAAACTTAGGAATGAAGGCGCTTACACAGAACCACCGCCAGAAAAGTTCACAATTTCGGTCATAATAGTAACATTTATTATAATAATATTATGCACATCATGGTATTTATTACACTTGCACAATAATAATAAACAAAGACGTCCAATATCCATTCATATTATTTAAACAATCTCTGGAGTTGAATTTAAAAAATAAAGTCATACTCGAATAAAAATAAAGTCGATCACAAACACGAAGAAATTCAACCCGCTTTAATATAACAATGAAATAATGCGTTCTAAAATCTATCTAGTCTCACACATTTATAAAGTCATATAATAGACTAATCACATAACGTAGCTGCACTACAATGTAGAGCGATATCCTTCGGAGAAAAAAGATATCATCTTTTTCTTCTGTGAAAAACTGTGGCATCCTTACCAAACGGCTCAGACGTACAACTTCCATTTTCTACCGTCATTCTTAACGTATTAAGTCTTTCTCTGGAACAACAAGACTCGAAACGGAACATAGATCAGCTATTACGACTAGTTCTGTGAAGTACACAAGATTAAACTGCTATACAAGTATAATCTGCTTACACCTATAAAAATCAATAATAATAAGAAAAGCAAATGTCCATTATATGAAATCGAACACTGTAACTTTTTCATCCTTCGAGCAAAAAAGATAAATCACATTTCACAACTACAGATGATTCGGTGAATTGTGATAAATCAGATTGGAAACGCAAAACAGACTCCTTATGAGATCAACGGAAATATTTTCACCATTCAAAAAAAATATCTTCATGAACCAACTAAAATTATGATCATGTCATTTAACATCGGTTTGCCATTAACTGAAAGTTACAAACCTGACAACATTAAGCAGCTTACTATCAACTTTCGGAGTAGCTTCGAGCATTAACAGTGCGTTTTCAAGATACACTATTTCTTCGGATATCTTAAATACAGATAATTCAGAGAATGCATTGAAAATTGATAAAAAGGAAATGAATTTGAAGTAAATAACATTTTTTGAAGCAAGAAGATCAATGAAGTTAGCTTCATCGTTGCCAAGTAGCATAAATATAGCAAGAGGATTGGCAGCCGGCCTAATATCACTGCCGTCAAGAAGAGTTCGTGCCGCCAATTCACAAGCTTCTATTCCTACCTAAACAGATAAAAATCGATCATATAGTAACATCCGAATGATTGACATACCGGGATAATACGCATTTCATTCGCTAAAGAGATTATGACTTGATCTGGCATGGAAACGATGACTTCGGAGAAATAATTGGGATCCACAAATAATTGAGCAGCTTTGACTTCTGCATAAAAATCAAAATCAGGAAAAAAAAAGAAAGTTTGCTTAAAATCTATGAGTGAAAATGCGCACCTTTCCGCTTCTCTATGATTCGTTTCAAAACAGGAAGTGAGTCTCGCTCTACTTCTCCATTTGCAAATAACGTCAAGTACGAGATGAACTGCTCATTACTAGTCATCAAGGGTGATACCAATGATCGCAACTGGCTATATAATTTGTTTGGATCAGAACGCAGCCTGGCAAGATGTCTACGAGACTTTATTAAACGTTTCGCTTCAGGGATTGATAACCTAAAAAAGTTTTTTAATATAAGAATCTCTTTAGATAAAATAAAAACGATGTCTAACGATGTTAGCGCATTTTCAAGTGAAGCAAAATGAATTGGCCAGTCATCAAGTTTAAAATTTGCAGCCAACACGATGGCATCTGCATACATATCATCATCATCAGTCCTAGATTAGAATGTATTGGAATATTGTCATTATTTAGTCATAAAAGCAATGAAGCAACTCACATTGCTAGTCCTAATATCGTTTCCTTTCTGTAATGTGCATCTTCTACAAAACGTTCACGATCACACCCTGGATAAAAAACTATGGGCTCATAAACAATAACTGGGAAAATACACTTCTTAAAAACGTGAAATTAACAGCGGTCACAATACTGGATTGCTTCATCACACAAATATAATATCAAATGAAATGCGTAGTTTTATTTTGGTTTTGTGAAAAAGGATGTCAGTAGACAAATATTTTCTAACAGAAATTTGAAAGGGCTGAAAAAAAATTTCTTTTTTTGAAAGAGAAGGAATGAGGAAAGCTGTGCTCCAGTAGCGTAGCCTGGGATTTAAAACTTAGGATGAACCAACCTGCATTACACCTTAAAAATTGTAGTTAGTATTATTAATTAACAATTTGTTTAAAAAGCATGCTGAGTCAATATAAGTAGATTATAGAGCACAACACTGAATTCTTTGGTCACATTTGTATATGCATTTACATTGGACGTCAATAAGTCTAGAGAACAGTTAAAAGATACTGAAAACACAGGTAAATAATAGGAGGAGAGTTACTTGAACAAAATAGTAGTAATGTGAATTATTATGAAATAGGCGGGTAAAAATGCTACAATCAGAAATAAGAAACGTACCATATTGAGATAGCCTGTCAAGAATAGTAGTATTGGTGTCCGATAAAGTTGCTTGGGAAATCAACACAGATGGAGGAACACGCTCAACGAGATGTTCAGTCAGTTTTGGCCCAAGAAAACGTAACGCCTGTAAATGATAAATTGAAGTTAAAAGAAAGCTTGTGTTTCGAAAAGTAATATTACAATACTTGTTCATATTTCAAAAGGAATTCATTTTTCGTCCACTCTCCATTAGATACATCAGACATTGCTATACATAATGCTAATGAAGCACTAATATTTGTTAATATCGCGGCTAGCTGAAATAAATGGAAAATTAGCTTGTGAAAAACTAAGATGCGTAAAAATAAGGCAATTGATAGCATAACAAACCGCATTGGTCGGAATTTCCGAGCATTCCCGTAACGTGAGAAGAGATGATTCGTCAGCTTTACATATGTAATGCCACACATGGGGCTGAAATAAAAGATCAAACAGTGGACAAACAATGAAAATCGAGAGAATGGGGAATTTCGAAGCAATCACTACCAGCTGAATTGAACGCCTTAATACTCAAGGTAAAAATAAAGATAACGATAAAAAGCAGTGCTGAAGTCTAGATTAATAAGCATAAAAATATTATGTACACTAATATACAACAGAGCATAGTACCAGGAAAATGTCACACATAGAAAATCAAGACCAAAACGTGAAATGATATGTGCTGCACATTTCTCACATCGCCTTCAAACATCCATTATCGAAAATGAAAGTAATAAAGAAATTTCGCAACAACATATTTATTGTTAAGCCATTCAAAATATAATTCCTATTTCCGCTATTATAATCCATTGAGGTGAACTTCTTACCAAAAATATAACCTTCTGACCAACCATGAAAAAAAAATTCGCTTCCAAACAAAAGGGCTTCTACGAATTGATCTTATGACTAATTACTTTAAAAAGGCAGACATATCTACATAATGAATCGAAACTGAATCATCAAAATGCTTTACTTACCCTGGCATACATTGCATCAATCACCAATTTATCATTAACCTCAACCTTCGCACAAAAACGACGTTTTCTGGCAGAACTATGCTTTTGGATAAGATCTAGCGTCTCTAAGAGCTTATCATCCGGCGAGTTCAGCAACGCACAAGCGTATATTTCTTCCATTACCTATATTTACAATAAACTGATAGTTTACCACTGTTCGATCAGAAAACCTACAGCTGGTACGTACGATGACTCCATGATACGGACACATAACTCATGAACCACTGGCAAATCACGTCCCTGTAAATGGTTTTATGAAAAAACCTATTCAATAGATCAACAATAAAAATAAAACACCTTCGCAATAACTTCGTTTATATATTTTTTGAGGAACCGCTCATCATTCGCAATAAGCGCCGACAGAGAACACAACGAAAGTGCTGTTGCTACCGGCGTTTCTACACCAAGAAGTACAGCCAGTTTCGCGCATTTTTTACCCTATAACATAATAGAAGATTAATCCTGCCAGCAAAAAGTGTTATTAGCTAACCTGTCTATAATTCCCATCTAACTTCACAATTTCCTCCAGAAAACCGTAAGGCTCCGCAAACCTAAGACACCAATTTCTCGAAAACGTGAAAATGGTTGTAAATCAGTCTTAGAGTAATGGGCACATAACAATTTTCAAAAGAATTTCTTAGCATTTTATTCCTTTATTTACGCACATCAAACCAGCGCGTCGTGATCAAATAAGTGGAATAAATAAAGAGTAAATTGTTAATACTTTGAATAATTCCAACATTTATACTAAAATCCTTACATTCCAAAACGCAAGAATAGACAGCATAACAGATAACACCTGAGAAATGATGACCCATTAAACATGTAAAAACTACAAGAAAAAACAAACAAACTTAATAGCAACAGGTAGTGCATCGTAGCCAAGTTCATGAGCAAGGTCCACAGTATCAAGAAGTTTCAGGTGCCTAAGTGCTTTCTTAGGTGCTATTTCTTTGACAGTTTCAGCAAGAAATCGAGACTGTGTCAGAACAGGATCGCTGGGAGATACAGCCTCTTGTAAAAGTTCGTCGCATTTTGCAAGAAGTACCTCAAATAATGGTGGTTCGAAAAAAAAAATAATAGGTGACTTTCTAAAAAAGCAAAAAATACAACAGTATGCCAGTTTCGGAAATGAAAATATTACTAAGGTATAAAAATACACCTCGGCACTTTTCTCGAAACTCAGTCTTCCCGACGTATTCTTGCAACTTTCATTCTTATCCAAAGTCAAGAACAATTTCAGAACATTCTGATCGTGAGAAACACGAACATCTGACAGCATTTCACGTGTGACAATTTCAACAGTTTCTTCTGGATCAATGAGGTTGGAGTAGATGCTAAAATATAATAATGTACAGTTCAGCAACCATTTTTTAGTCGATTTCCTCTGAATTCAGATGAGAATGAAATAATTCAACGTTGAGTTTAATGCTTTGTTATTGACAATGATGATTTATTAAAATGCTACGTACCTTGAAGCCAATCTTAAAACCTCATCGCGAAGCATAATCCACTCGACAACAGATGAAGCATGGCCGCAACGTGCCATTCGAATTAAAAGCCTTCGCGCACCATCGCTGAAAACGTCATAAAAACAAAGCTATGGTACGATAACGATACGATAACATACGCAGTAGTAGTGCTTTCAAATAGTTGTTTAAAAGTCGGCTTAACACCATGTGAATGAAAAATGCCCAACGCAAACGCCAAATCTGGACAAAGCCCGACAGAGATAACGGCTTGCAGTAAATTATCACCAATTAGCTCCAAATTACAAAGACATTGGGTCACCTACAAGAAATATATAATTTTTATACAGAATATGAAACTCAGTTTACCAACGATTATGATCGTACAATTTCTCGGTCCAGGGTGAAAATGTTTTGGCTTCGCACTGCCTGCAGAACTTCAATATTTTGTCGGCTCGTGGCCAAAAGAAACGTAGACACAATTGTCCTCAAATCTTCGACAGCTGTGGGAGAATCATGAGTTTTCCAATCTAATAATGATAGAATTCCTGGTAGGTTTCTAACGATGACCTCTGTAGGCAGCTAAACTCACTCTTTCATGAAATTCAGACGAAAACTAGAAAAAAAGCAAATAGATTATGCTCCATACTTTACATAAGAAAGACACATAGTATGCTGGCGAAGATTCATAGAATTTGGTAAACGTCTCTCCTACAAGAGAGCACGTCTTCACAAAGAAGCTATAATGGATGAAACACTCCAAATCAGGTGCCAATTCCTGAAAAAAGTAGCTTCGTCATAACATTACGTAGACTGCTCGACCTCAATTCAAAAATCACATAAATTTTCAATTGCAAAGCCAACACATTTGTAATGGTCAGAGTATTTTTATTTTGATAGACCAACTATGATAGATCATAATGATGTTCTAATATGCTTGTTTATGCTAAGTTAGTCACAAAACTTGGAACTTTAGGCGGAATCGCTATTGCTATGATACTATTTAGATATTGTCCGAATGAAAAGAGTAAGCTTTACTTACATTCAATTATTACCGATATAAATTATAGTCTAGTCTCATCTGAGGTTCCAAATTTCATGACTTACTCAGCATTATTACGAATATTAGAACATTTGCAATGCTTCTATACTTCGTAATTTATTCAAATTAAAAAACATGGAATGGCCATCGAAAAATTAGTAATAGCTTTGAGGTTGATTTTCATTTGGATTAACATTCAAATCGTTACCAAACCTGTATGTATATGTATAGCTCACTTAGGTAAAAAAGGCGCAAGCAACAATCATCATGTGGCAAAAATTTTATCGGAAAAGAAAAAGCAATACCTTGTATCCACGCTGAAGACAGATATTCAACAAAGCAGTACAGTGATCTACCAAGCCGGTCTCCAAATCAATTAAACGAGCTCGTTTGCGTGCCCACAACACAAAATTCTCTGCTTCAACACTACTGAAACCAAAAATTCATCGTTATAATTTAATGAAAACAAACTACTGTCTAGAAATTATACCCAAAAAAAAATATTTAGCTGTACTTACATTTGATTATTACCGATATTTAGCATTTTAACCAACTCTTTGATTTGTTCATCACCTGCAGAAGCAAGCAGAAGCATTGCTTCAACATGAGGGTTTACCTTCTAAATTACGAATACTGATTTCGAAACAGTTAAAAAAACAACAAATTATGTAAAAATTTAGCAAAATTTTTAGTGACGCCCAAAGATACCCAAGGAGGAAAATATGAAACAAAGTATTAACCTTTTCTTCTCCTACAATTTCTTCGTCTTTTGAAAGCAAAAAATGTTCAAATCGATTCGGTGGTACACTAGATGGAATATGCGAGATAATATCGAGCATATAGGAGACAAGAATGGAAAAGTTCCTATCGATTATACGATCCAATAATACAAAGTTGAGTCTCTATAAAACAATAATCAAGTTGATATAACGGCAATTGAATGTAAAAAGAAACATTACCTCAGCAAAACGAAATGCTGCATCAAGGCATGACAAATTACGAACTTCAATGTAATCTTCCACACAATCACACACCTCAAGAATACGTGCATTGTGATGAAGTCGAACTTGGGAGGCTAATGAAACATTTGAATATGAAGTACCTGTAATTGTTTCAAAAATTGAAAACATTTACTACATAATCATAGGCCACTGAATACCCGGCAAGTGATAATCTACAAGACAAACCTAGATCAATAAGAGCCTTTTGTACTTCAAGACTATGTGCATTGCTTGTGATACACGCCTCAACCACCCAATCTCTGTCATTTATTTGACGCTAAATTTTTTTTTGAAGTGCGGCTGAGTTAATGGAAAGAAAGACTAACGTCACACCTCTTACCATAGATATGACAGTATTGAAATGTACAAACTGCTCTCAATTAATTGATTACCAATTAATACCACCAACTAATTAATACTACATTTAGGAACGACAATCTTGCAAAAGAAGTAGAAAATAACTGACCAGAGTGTTATCCACGCTTTCAACAGTTATTGTTTGAAGATGACAAATGTCTCTCCACTCTCTTTTCAGTACTACATCTATATCAATTGTATCGTAATTTTCAGCTAGACTTTTCGCACGGGAATAATCACGCTCATTAAGCTGAAAAATACCATGCAACATTAATGCCAAATGCAATTCCATAAAATCACTATACCAACTGTTCTTTCAAACAACTCTTGAAGAGTACGTGTAGGTTCATGCAATAATGCAAAGTCTAACGACTCTGAATAAGTCGCTTTTTCAAGCGTAACAGTAGCATCTCCAAATGCCATTCCCACCACCTACAAGTTCATTAGTAAGTGTGGTGGATATATGTTGCATAAAAGTTTATACCTTCTTTAAGGATCCCCAAAGAGTGTATATCCATAATCGACATGCCAACGACGCTCTTTGCGAAGCAACCTCACGCAATGTGTCCGTACCTTCCTTCAAAAAAAAAGTGAATTGCATATTACATTTAGGAAAATTCTCACCTCTTTCTGAAAATTCCTATGAAAAGTTTTACAACAAAACCTCAGAAAGTTTGCAAATCAATCATTCACAACACTCAAACCTAAAATATAAACTCTACGGAACCCACATCTGTAGTAAGTATGAAGAGCTCTCTATGACAAGGAGCAACTATAGTACTTCGAGATGTAAACTTTTCACAGTTACACATTGAATAAATAGAGTCTTGAAGCTCCTTTAATTCACTTCTGATAAATTCTCCTGAATGGAACAGGACACCAATTTCCTGAATAAAATTGGATACAATTTACTGGCAGAGAAATAGCGGACAAATCTTATCAATAACATTCGCCATCAACAAATCATCAACGAAAACATTTAACTTCACTGTTTTAATTTACCCTATTATATTAAATCCTGAAGTAACAATCTAAAATTGATACTAATGCAAAAACCTCATTCTCAGTGAAAACCACTTGAACAGGACGAGGTCCAGAAATATACTTGATGGAAAAATCAATTCGTGTCGATGGTATCTAAAACAACAGTAGTACATTAATAACAACAACAATGACTTCCCTATGCGTTTGAAACAAAAAAGTTTAATATAAATTTGATAACATCTTAACATAGATCATCATCATCATAGATTATACATCACATACTAATACTAACATCATAAAGGAAAAAATCTCCATTGCTAGATACTGCTGCAAGCTTTGAAGCTGACTCACTGATTGACATGGAAACCAGATACGCGTAACTTGCAGAACTAAACGGAAGACGTGATAACCAACCACCTTAAATGAAATGTTAAACACGTAATATCTCGAAAATTAAAAACAGAATCTGAAAAAAATATTATAGAATTGGCTTACCCACCTTGATAACTATTCAGACGTATCGGCTCTACAAAAGGGTCACTATCCACCAAACGGAATGAACACAATCCACCCGGCGAATTCTCGTCGCTTGAAACACGGTAATGAGACGAAACAAGCAGAAGGTTGTATTGTTGCGATATACAGAATGTACCAGCCAATGCCATTTCAAGCGATATAGACCACATTTTTTGATATCGGCTCAGGCGCCTACAATAAAAACAAAATATAGCAATACGAATTAGCTTAGTATATACGTCATGCTGAAAAACCAACCCAATTTTGTAAACTGATAATCTGCTATTGTACTGAAGAACATATAAAACATCCAAATATTTGTCGTCAAGGAAATTATTTTTAGTAGTGCGAATCGCAGAAATAGCGCAGACAAGATCAAGGTTATTTTCAGGAAAATTCTGTAAAAACGTTCAGAATAAAAAATTTAAAAAAACACACACAAAGATTGCAAGTCTCGCTAACCAGTGGAATATCATAGCAGTATCCACCTTGATGATCGAATACATCAATATGTGCAGTACTTCGTGTTGATAAAAGTAGTGAACCTGACGCAGTGAATTCTAGTAGGCAGTACTGCGCGAATTCATCTTCCAATACTAAAGCCACAATAACCTCTGTGTTGTACAATAATACTTTCATGTTATTTACAGCCTTGAATTTCGTGTTATGGTAAAAACTGCTCAGTAAAACAATTTGTCTGCCATTGACTACCTATGTAAGAGAGATATTTGAAGACTTAAATCATTGCTGCGTATTGTCTCCATATATCTTTAACTAAAACAATTAATTGGCATATATGCAAGAAAAATCATAATCGTAATTACTGAAACACTACTGTGTAAATCTTGCTCAATATCGCATTCTTTTAATCAAAAATGAAAACGTTCAGACCTATCTTGAAATTTCCATCATTTCACATTAATGTAATCAATGCGTAACTCTATTGTATTTCGACTGTATTTAGCAATACTAAATTATAATCTCCTCGAGATCATCAACAAATTAGACTTCAAATGTCATTTCGTACACTATACATAATAATTCTGATTATAGTTTAGTAAAAAAAATCCACCTTGCACACTGGACTCCTGAATGATGTTTTGACCATCAATCGCATAGACATCCAACTGACGACTATGATGCATTAGCGCAAAGCGATCGGCAGATCTTAAACTTAGTGCATATCATTTACGCAGAGACTTGAAGAATAATTCCTACTTTGCACTACCGAAATAAAATAGGAGGAAAAATTTTTGTCGCATCTAAAAAAAAAATTACCGTTAGTTGTCATATGGTGATGCCTGGAAGTGGAGTATATAAAATGATAGGAAAAAGAGTAACAAATAGTTGGGAAAAGCACTAGGATACGTGAAATTGAGCAGAACAAAATTATATTTCAAAAATACTTTACAGTGCTGCTAAAAGCTGTGCACAAATTAGTGGGTAACAAAAAAAGAATGATATAAACCTATCGGAAACATGAAAAAAAGTCTTTGGATGTCAAAGAAAAACTCACGGTGAAACCGCTAGTTTACAAAATGGAAGCGATTCAACATAATTGGCAATCTGATTGGGAATGAGAAGATTCGGCGTCTTGATTTCCACTGTGTCAGTCCATTTAAGCATCTCATACTTCTCTTTCAATAGAATTTTTGAGTTCTCTTCTGCATCTTTTGTATAATCGAGTTCAGACTCGCAACGGCGCCGTCTGGGTTTTTTCATAGCTTAAAACGGCAGATATTTGGCTAACAAAAATCAATTCAAATACATAAAAAATAACAGATAATAGAAATAATAGAAAAAAAAGTTTCCCAACATTTATGGAAGCCCTTTATGGCGCATAAATTACAAAATTTTGCATGGAAAACAGGTGAGGACTATGCTCAATGAGGAAACGTGCCCTAGTGTGAATGCGAAATTCTACATTTTTGAATACTTCACCAATTTATTCACAAAACGAGTGGTTCATCTTGACCATTACTTGGAGTTTTGTTCAAATCCCTGCCAAATATCTACTAATCAAAGAAGTTCAGTTATGGATAGAAGTGATGACGATGCAGAAGGAGGACAGGTACAGCTGTATTTTTTTCCTTCATGTTACTATTGATTCAAAATTTCTTAGGTTATTGAAGATTACGTTCGTTTTTGAATTAACTTTTGCGAAATAAACTTTCTTCAAAATAATGTGGATTTCCTTGTTGTAGGCAGCTCTTACATCAATGCCTTACCAGTGTCAGGAACTTATACTTTATGGGAGCGTATTTGCAGATAATTTGCCGGTATCTTCAACAATTGTTTCTTGTTAATAATATCTTGCAATTGTATGTTTTTTACCTGCTTGAAGTCTATTTTTCAAATCACAGGACCTTGAACGACGTTTAACTGGGCTATGTGACCCTGGTTCTACCGAATTTCATGAACACGATCTTTCATTTAGCCTTCGTACAGGAACTGATCCTGATGTTACTATCAGGTATGTGGATATGTGGTATTATCGCCTTTCTGTAGTTGTCGATCGTTGTTTTGTAGGCTGCGCCGTCGATTCAACGTCGACTCCTTTACTAGCCACCAGTGGCAATTTCGTTATATTGGAGGTGGGATTGGTTTTACACATAGTGCTATATCTCGACAATTCCGTTTTCTTCAGTATCTTTTACAAATGTTTCTGAATCTTTTAGGACCAGAACCTGATCAAAAGTGTCCGGTGATAGTTCGCAAAGTGATAGATTCTATTGCCTATTCTCATTTGATGATGGATTTTGTTAAAACATTAGGTTTGTTTATTGAATCACCTAATTTTATTTAAAATTTGTAGATATTATTCCTTCTTACTGGTTTTTAAGGTTTACGAATGGATTATGAATACATAGCTAAAGGAACAGTTTGGATAAACGGAAAAATGAAAATTGTTATAAGTCAAATACAAAAAACAGAGAAAGTTGCTTTTTATTTCGATATAGAACGAATTAGCTTGAAGTTCGTTTTAGAAGAATTTAGGCTGGACATTACGATCAAAGCAATCTTAAAAGGTTTTCTGACTCATATTTAGTCGAAATAAGTGTTTGCATCCCAGAATCTGCCGAATATACTTCCGTAAGTCTACAAGGGAAATCGTTTTATAATAAGAGGCGGCAAACCACTTATTTAGGCAGCCAAACAACTACGAGATTTCGCTGACCAGTTACTACCGCTGGTTGAAATGGAAAAAGTCGATTATTGGAGAAAATAATTCTATTTTTACATGTTGTTGCATTTTTGTTGTTGTCACTCGGGAAATAAAATTGGTCATTTGCTCTATGCTTTTATGTTGTATTGGTTGCTGTTTTCTACTACATAAATTTCTTCTACATATAGTGAATATCCCTTTCGTTCTTCTTAATTATTCCTTATAGCTATGGCACGTAACACTTTTGAGAACGAAAGCTTGCCTTTTGTTGAGAATAATGATTCGGAAGTAGGCAGTGATTTTAATGAAGGTATTAGTAAACTTTAATTCGTTTTTATTCGACCAGTGATATGAATATATAGGTTGATTTTTGCATTGTTTCAAATAAGGACTTCTACATTATGTGGTGGTGTAATCTCTCCGATGCCGAGCTAGTCACAAAACTAAGCTCCGGACAGACCTTGAATTCAGATATCGTGATTACAATTACAGGTTATTATAGTTGGTGATAAGATATACAGTTGTGTGATATAGTAATCTAGATACATGGACGACGAGTTTTAATTAGTTATGCGACCTTTAGCATGTATTTCAATTGTTCCCTGCGTGAAATTTGTCCATTGCCATGATTTGTTTTGTCTATGAGGGGATTTTAATGCTAACAGTGAAAACGTCTATCTGTTATTTAGGTATACGCTAAGGCATTCAAGTTTTCACTATTCATTTCGCACATACGTGATCATCTTAGCTCACCCTTCAATACTTGTTCCATGGAACATTTTTCTTTTTCAAACTATGACTTGTTTTTCCTTGATTGATTTCTACGATATAAATTCTTAATGGATCTCTGCCCATGAGTGCGCTGTTTTTTATTATTTCACAGTTATTTGGGTCTGTGATTTATCCAGAAGCTCTCATCGGGAATTCTGATTATAAAGTTTTTTTTTGTTCAGCTTTTGTTTGGAGCGTTTCTTTCCATCCGTTCACGTTATAATTCTCTTCAAGACAGTTTTACAAGTTGGTCGAGTTCATGTAGTTCATGTTCTTCCTTGGGAATGTTGAAAAGCTGATTTTGAAGCAATGTATTTTTAATACTCAAAATAGCTGGTGTCTTATAAAAAACACCGAACAGAAATCAAGGCTTTTTATGGCGAAAAACATTTATTTATTAGCGAAATTTCAACTATTAATATGAAAAACAATTTCCGTCATTATAAAGTTTCTTGTCAGCACAAAAGCAGTTGTTGGATTCTTTTCTCACAGAAGTCCAGTTTTTTTCATCGAAAAACTTTCCCAAGTACGTTTTTCCTTTCCCAACACTATTTGATTTCACAGCTTTTAATCTATATCTGGTGAATTGGATGGATGAAGTGAAACTACCAATACAAACTTTTTTACTTCTTTCTGTATTGTTTTTGTCACGTGAGGGCTCGTGTTATCACCTTGAAATATCCTTCTCTTGTTATGGACCAAAACAGGTTGTTTTTATGAGCTCTTGTTCCATTAAGTAATGTTAATGAATCAAATAAGTGTCTTTTTCTCCATAAAACTGTGGGTTAGTTCTGCGTGAGTTACTTCGAGAGAGTAGTACCAATTCCAAAACACTAATGTACTTTTCATTTTCTTGCAAACTGCTTTTCTATGGATCAAAAGTATGAGGTTAATATTATATGAGGTCCACCGTGAAGTTTGTCTGTCCGTTTCTGTAACAAAGCAAGATACAAATTCTTACCATCATTAGAATTCATCACATAATATAATTGCGATTGTTATTGACTTTTGCCGGCGTGAGGGCAATTTGTACATGCCATTTTGAAATTTGTTTCATCGTTTGATGCAGTGTTTATAATATACTCTTTTTTTAAACAATGTTTTCGTATGTAATCACTTTTCACCCCCAGTCGTCATCCGATTCAAGAAGGGATCGATTTTGCTTCGCTCATACAAAAATGTGCATATGACTAGTGGATTATCCAATTTATTCCGACTCAGTTTATGTGCCACCCATTTCGAATATTTCCACACCAGTCATCTTTTCCAAACATGATTCGTGATGGTTTGCTGAGCCGGGTTGAGCCTTTCTGCGATCTCCGGTCTCATAACGTGATCCAAATCCAATATTGTCGCAACAACATCACCGTCGATCAAAGATGGCAGCCCAGAACGTTGCTCATCAGAATGTTCAAAATTACTGCTATACCTACTGCAAGTAATGTAGTGAAACGTTTCACATTCCTTATCTTTACAGTGGATGAAAATATTAGGAGGAAAATATTAGATCAACACCTAGTAAGTGGAATATTCGAATGACGAGAAATCCATTGAAGGTACAAGAGTAAATGAAAAAGGCATTATTATATCTGTCATTTTACCATTTAATATAACTATGTAATGATTGCATTAGATCCTGTGCTGCCTGTAATCTTATAATTGTAATAAAAAGTGCTTAAAAAAGAATTTTGGGAGTATATAAACATTGTTTGAAACACTGTAGATATACGCATCATTCTGGCTACGTTAGTACTTTTGAGCGTAGGATATATTGTTGTAATATTGTCAGAATGTTCAAACTGAACTTTTCTGCTCCTAGTTGGTCAAAACGATATGCAGTACCATGCGACCAAATTTCACAAAAATGACGAGAAGTCTCATCAATTACAGAGTTTTCGTTAAGTAGGCAACACAATTTCAGTAGTGCAACATCAAATTCCGATGGATGTTTGACAAATTCCATTATATATCTGAAATGACTTTGATTAACATTGATTGATAATAAAGAAAGAGTAGAATTTAAATTTCTGGTGTTGATTGATCATTGTGGCACGTACTGTCCATTATTTAAAATGATCAGCTTCCATCCATAATATGGTTGCACATTATACTCTTAAGTTATTTTGAAAGTAATGCCCCAACCTCAAAGAAATAGAAGATTTTTATTACCACAAAGCAAAGTGAAACCAAGCTCAAAACCACTTAGTAATTTGCAGCTCAGCTCTACGTAGGGCGATAATACTAATATTTATTTATTGTATAGGGTGCGCAGAAAAGAAGGAAAATAAGGTAGGAATCTCCAAGAAAATTCGGATTGCGGTTGCGGGTTGTGCTCATGGTGAGATGGACAAAATCTATGCCGTCTTAGCAGAAATAGAGAAAGAAAAAGGCTACAAATTCGATTTGCTTATCTGTTGTGGTGATTATCAGGTAAACTTCCTAATATGTATTTGCTAATCTGTTTGTTCTGATTTGATTTCAGGCTGTAAGAAACTATGGAGATCTTCATCACATGCATGTTAAGGAGAAATACCGGTCTCTGCAAACATTTTACAAATATTATTCTGGAGAGAAAGTACATTTTTTGAGTGATCTTACAATGGTGAAAATACTTTTTTTCTCTTCTGTGATTAAGGAGGCTCCAATCCTCACAATATTCGTTGGTGGGAATCATGAGGCTTCTGGTTATTTATGTGAACTTCCCAATGGTGGATGGGTTGCTCCAAACATTTACTATATGGGTTTCGCAAATGTCATCAGGTATTTATGATGAAGCAGTAATTCATAAACTGGAATGAAGGTATTAGCTCAACTTTTTTGAAGGTTTGCTGGTCTACGCGTTGCTGGTCTATCCGGAATATTCAATTCGAAAGAATTTTATCGAGGTTCATTTTATTCAATTTTTCGTATTATAATTACTTGTAATTGAAGCTTCATAAAGTTTGCGGAATAGAAAGCAACTCATTTTACGTTATTTATTAGCTCAAAAGATTAATGAATTTTGAAATTTGTCACCGCCAAGTGCTATATTTCAAACCTCTAGCCAGAAAGCTCCTATACAACATTGCATAAAAGCATTGCAGAGACTTAATGGTAGAACTCATCTCAGTTTTCCACGGTTCACGTATTCTATTTGAATACGTTCATTT